>VWZX01005509.1:2879867-3093834 GCA_013399015.1 Galbula dea
ACCCTTTTGGTGAAATTTGTTTGGTTTTAAAAAGTGGCCATGACTATATTCCATTCAGTTAACTGAATTGAGAAACTCTCTGTAGGGTGATTCCTAATCTACAAGAAAGACCATGGATGGAGCATCCTGGATCCTTATGCAGGAGTCTGCCTGCAGCTGAGATATGGCATCATGACAGACTGTAACATGTTATAGAGGTAGTGAGTTTAGGAAAACAAGGAATTAGCATTGAATTGAGCACTTGGTTTGATTACTGATGTAGGAACATTAAGGGTTGTTTTATGTTAGCTTTGTGGATGCCAAATGGAGGTTGTGCTATGTATTGTACATTAGACACAGTCCTTTTGTAAGATTGTGTTGACAAAAGGAAGACTTACAGGCTGGTTCAGTGAGTCTTACAAGGTCATGCCATCAGGTCAGTACAGCTGAAAATAGCACTGACCCCTCCTTTGTTACAAGTAATTGTTATATTTAGGCTACAAGGGAAAAAAAGTCCTCAGTTAAAGGAAGCAGAAAAGGCTAACCTAGAGTGTCAAAATATTGAGTATCAAAATTAAAGAAAAATGATAACAATCTGAAGTGCATCACCTTTGCTGTAGAGTGATTCAATGACACCTATTTTTAAATGTAGTAAACTTAACAACTTTATAAAGTCGCAGGATTCATCTCCTTAAATCCTGTTTCTCATTCTTCACTCCAGAATGTGAGATTCTCCACAAAACAAAACATGATAAAACTAATACAGTATGGGAAGAACCAGTCAAGTTGTGTATCTTGTCTAGTGTTCGTATTCTGTTTTGCATAGGCATTCTCCATAGATAAGGTTGTTTAGGACAGGAACTATTATCCTATTAGTATACTAAGCACTTTCCATTCTTTCAGTTCTGCAGCCAGATTTGCAAAGGAGTATCAAGTGGTAACTCCTACTGCAGGATTTCCAGAAGCAAAATAAAGAATATGGCCCCACCTATAGGTGAAGACTTAAACATATGCTTGTGAACCCACTAAAAAGCCCTGAAACATTCTCTGAAATATTTAATCACATACCTTAAAGCAAGTATCTGTTTCAGATATATTTAGTTTATATAAATTCAATTTGAAAATCCCACAATCTGAAAAATATGTCAACACATATTGCTAGGTGCACTATGCACCATATGCATGACACTGCCTGACACTTTTTGAGATAAATATTTAAAACATAATGTTATGCCCCCTTTTAATTTATCTCGATTTGTGACATGAGAAATGACCTAAATCCTCAGGTCCTCGTTTGCTTTAACAGCAAATGGAGGAAATGAAGCCAACTGTGAAATAGAGATGCAGTAAGCCTAGGGAACTGGAACCCGTAGGCTTACTGCTGATCTGTTTCAGAAGTTATTTTGTTTAAAATTCCTGGTTTAGATAATATGATAATAGAAAAGTAATATGCCCATGCATGCTGTTAATGTCTTGCTATAAAAATTGATAAAGGTTTGCCATAAAAAACAATAATTTAAAAAAAATACAACAAAACATGCACTTGGACTCATCCTCGCATATAGTATGCTTGCTGATTCCTCTCAGCTCAGGGGTCCTTTCTGTTCCAAAACCTAAGCATTTTCAAACAGCTGCTTCTTACACTTGCAATTTTGGGAAATTTTTATTATTATTTTCATTATTCTTCAAAAAAGAAGTGTCTTTTCTAATGGCCTTAGGATGCAAAATGGAAAATATTCAGTATTGAATCATCAGCAGAAACAATAGCAGCGTCATAATGGGACTCATGGAGGAATTTTCTAACTGCTTTTGTATCTATTAGGAATAGTTCCAGTAAGTGCTAAAATATTAGACCATAGGACAGTTTTTGAAATAATTGAAAATGTTTATTTCAATATCTGTATTTGAACAGCAAGACAAAAAACAAGTGTTCAGAATTCATAATGACATGGGGTACATATTTCATTGCTGTGAGTTTGAAAATTACTTTCATAAACCAGAAATATCTGCTAGGTAACAACACACTGTCATGTAGTTCTAAAGAGTAGATTATTAAATTTATTTTTTTAAAGCTCACACAAAGCAGCTGCTCACCAAGGAGTTTTTGGGGTGTGAGGCTTTTTATTAATTTTAGAGAAATCCCCTGATAACATTTCTATACTCCAGTATTCTAGGCTATCCAAGCAGTATGGAATGGACATCTACCTAAAGAAAGAGTTCCTCCAGTACACGGGATCTGTGAAGGAACGAGGTGTACTTTACCTTCTGACATCATTGCCCCAGGTATAACAAAATGTCAGTGCTCAAAAGGAAATAGATTAGCTCTGCCTCACAAAAATGAAGCAGAATTAAATATTTTACCCATAATGTCCATGGAATCACAGTGTTTCTCACCTTTTGAACCATTGTGCTGAACAACATAGATAGGTCTACAAATATCTGAATGTAAAATACTTTGCTACTTTATTTATGCTTGGTTAATCTGGTGAAATATTTAAAAATATTTGAAAGGATAATGGCAAATTGTAAACATCAGCATTTTTCTGTGGCATTTAATTGACATCATCTGTACATGTTCTGTGGTTCTGGTATGTTGAAACCACCAAACTCAAAGTGATGATGAAATTAAGTCACAATGGGTGATGAGAAGGATCTAGATCACTATTTGATTTTGTAATGAATTTCACTATCATTGCATTAATAGTTTGCTTATCTTTTGTCATAGGAGGTTACTGAGTCTTTGCAGCAGTAATAATTGTAATTGGCATGACACAAGAGCCCACAATTAGTTGTTATTCCTGCTCTTTTGTAATAATATTAAGTTCTTCTATTAAAGATTATTAAATTATTAAAGAGAAACCTGAAAGCAAATAATTTCACACACGCAGGGAAGAAGGACCAGATGTCACCTCTGAGGGGCCAGGTCAGCTCTTCTGGGATAAGGTGGCATTTTGCAGCTAATTTCAATGGAACAAGAATGGTCCCTAGAGGAGTTCAGGAACAGGGATTGATCTTGTGCTGTCTTAGTTCTGTGTGAAGTCCTGAGATCACACCAGATATGCATATAGTAAAGGAAAAGAAGGAAATCAAACCGTTAGAACAATCCAGGATGGTGTGAGACAACTTTGTGATTCTATATAATGTGCAATAAGCAACCTTGTTTTTTAGGATCAGCAAAGAAAAGGGGTGATTGTGGCTTCAGACAGTAACTTTTCCATGGCTGTTGCTTACCAAGCCTCAGAGCTCCGTATTCCAGTGTTTGTCATCATGTCAACCAGTACATCCCCGGCCAGAGTGAAAATGTGCCGTGAATACGGTGCCATGGTTATCTCCTATGGCACTACAGCAAAGGATTCTCAGATGCACGCAAGAAGGTTGGCACAGGAGAATGGTTACCTCTACCTTGAAGAGTAAGTGGAAAGTCGGGCAGATCAGAAAGATTCAATTAGGTACTTGTGCAGCTCTGCAAAAACAATTAGTTTCATTAAAATTTGATCACAGGTCATCAAAAAGTTCCCATTACTGGAGTACAGACAGTTACATATTCTCATGTACAAATCATGAATCTTTCTGTCACAGTTGGGAATGGAAACCAAAAACAAAACACTCTTCTTTTCCCCCAAATTAGGCAAATTTCCAGATTAGGAATTATATGGGATTTTGTGAAGATGGATGTATGTTATGAACCCTGTCAGGAAGCATTAAGGCTAGCATACATTTTTAGTCTCTCTGTTTGGAGTAAGGTAGATTAAAGCTGATCTTGAATACAAAGGGTTCGGTGGCGTAGTGTAGAGCAAGAGAAGATTAATACTGTAAAATTTTTGCATTTTACATTAAAATTTTTTGTGTGAGTGACAAAATGTGGTTCTGCCTTGAAAAAAGATGATTAAGAGGCTACTTCATACATATTTAAAATAGTTAAGGATGAGTATAAATGTAAGCTTGAACTATTCAAGGTCATTAAGCATGCCAGATATAATAAAAACATGATTAGAGTAAGATAGGCAAAAATATTTGGAACTAATTAATTTTCTTTTTTTCCAAAAGTGTGGAGGGGTGAATCACTTGCATGAGGCAGCCCTTGGGCCCTCTGATGCACTGAGCTGGAATGTTGTTCTCCCTCCCCATTACCACCTCTGTACAGGCTTTATCCGCCACTTCATATTTGTGTAGCACCTACTGCAGTGAGTGCCTGTTTCCCTTGGGCTCCTAGGCACTACTGCAGTAAACATACTGATAAGGAGCCAAGTTACTTAGAAAGAAGATCCCAGAATGAGCAGAATGGAGAAAGTCCTCACTTCTTTCCAAATTGATTTATTGGTAAAGCAACAGTAAAAACTGTACTTTCAACTGCACTGTTAGTTCTGCTGAGAGCAAGTGACCCACAGAGCTGGTTGGTGTGCCTTGTGTGTCACCACGGGCACAACTTTGTCCCACACTGAGACTTTCAAAGTAATTCAAGTGAATGAATTTCCCTAGATATCACTGAATTTCAAACCTATTTAGAGACTGTGAAAAACGCAGCTTTCCATAATTTTGTGATTTTTCAAATTTCTGTCACCAGTTTTCAATCTATATTTTAACTCCCAGCTGGCTTGCATCAGCCATCATGCTTGCATGTAAGAACTAAACTATTTTATTGTTGTTTCATCTTTAATCTTCCCATCTCCCCAGATAATTTTTTGTGTTATGTAAGGTAGATATTCTTCAAGCTCATGAAGCTCCAGAGGCAATGCATGTGAAGACCTTCAGCATCTAGCTTTGAAGGACTATAAATGTACATATTAACATTAATAATATCAATGCACTCTGATTCATTTCAGGTTACAAATAACAGGTATTTCAGGTTACAAGAAACGCAGTTGTTTAATCTGTTACTCTGCTTAATTAAAATCTCACAGATGAAAATTTTCACACTCTCTAGAGAAAAAAAAAAAGGAAAAAAAGCCAACCCATTACAATTGTGAGCCTTTTCATAATGGGTTGCCTGAAACATGTTTTGTTAGGTGTAGACTGGGAGAGCTTTCCTAGAGAGATGCATGCATACACACATTGCCAGTCTTCTTCAATGTGAGTCTGACATGCATTCATCACTCGCCAAAGCTGTTTGTAAAACATCAGCTCATCACCTGTACTTTGGAATGGAACTTCTGGAATGTAATTTTATTTCAGTTTAATTCTAGCTTGCATAAAATCCCTAGCAATTTTGTCTAATTTTGTCTCCTTAACCAACAATTCATCTTTCCTTCCTGAAGAGGACATTATGTGTCTGTCTTTGGTTTTGCCTGCATGGGTAATGTCCTGTAGTTGGATGTGTCAGTGTTGGTTCTGCCCATTTCTTGAGTGCAATTAAAATACTGTGTTATGACACTGATCATGCAAACGTTCAATTACAGGGAGGAAACTTTTTATCCAACTGCAACTTCCTGTGAAATTCCAGGAAAGAAATGTGATTTTTCAAGTTGGAATTCAATAATTAACTCTACCTAATTACTGGCTTGGTAATATGGGATTTTTATAACCATAGATGTTTGAGACCTCATTATGAATGCAATGTGAGCACTGCCAATAAGTAACAGAGTACCTCTGGGATGAAGTGAGAAAAGTTTATTTGTGAATCAGAGACGTAAGAGTGCTACCGATTAAATTACACATCTTCCTTCCTTGAGACTCCAGTTTTGTCTTGTATAACTCCACATTCAAATACTTACCTGGATCCTTGTTAGACTGTTACTTTAGGAAGGACAACTGATAGCTTTTGAGACCTTTACTTGGAGAATAGGAGAACAGAGCCTGCTAGGTGCCACATCAAAATTTCATTGGGAAACCGAAGCCTGACAGCTTATCTTTGACTACTGATATATGGCACATTTCAGAAGGCAAATGGCCATATTACTGGTTCTGATTCAAAAATTTTTGTTTAAATCTACAGTCTTTAAGTTTAGCTGCCCTTTTCCTTGATTTGCCTTCAGTGGTGTATGATACTGTAAGAGATATTTTGCTTTCACAAAGCAAAAGGGATCAGTCACAGTGCAAATAAATAATGCTTTTTATTATGAAAAGCTGAAGGCTGATCAGTGAACTGGTGTTCTAACTGAATATTAGAAAGGAAAACATGATTATCTGAAACATTCATTCAAAAATTATTATAAATTTCCCTTCCTAGAGCAGTCTTCTTTGGACAGAATTTTCCGTTGTTAAGAGAAATTTTACTTGCAAATGGAGTATTCCAGGTCCTCATTCGTTTTAGCAGGTACCCATAGTTTCCCATGTAACCATAGCAGGGGTAACTCTGCAAACTCTGTTCAGAATCTTATTTGAGAATAAGGCTCCAGAAGTATTGTTCAGGAGACCAGTGATACATTTTGTCATATAGAAGAAGGAGGAGAAATCTCCTTCAGTGTCTTGATAAAGGCAATATATTTAAGGGTTCAGTTACACATCCTATTGTGATTTCTTGCCTGTGCTACAGGAGTGAAAGTTCATTCATCCCGTCCTTTCTTGTGTAGTTATATAGACTCTGACTATGAGGAAATTGCTGTGTTTTTCTATATATATAAGGTATCTATTAAAGAGGGCATAGGTCTCTTCCTTGCAGGTGTTCTGTGCTTCTGTGCTGAGCTTCTCTGTGCATGTCTAACAGTAATAAACGCTTCCTAATACCCAAAAGTCCTAGGTCAAGTGAGTCATTTGGTTTATAATTCTGCTTGCTTATCCATTTGCCAGAAAGAGCAGAACACACAGGCATGCAGAGGTCTCCTATTTTTCATTTTTATATCATTCTACATTTGCATATTTGATAACTTTTAAAACACAAACCAGCTTTTAGAAATAGATCCAAGTCAACTGTGCGATTGTAGTTTGGACTTTTCTTCACGCTTTTGATTCTGTTCCTATTCTGCTCATTAAAATGTCTTTGCCTGAAAGTGTTCTACCAGAAACTATTTTGGCTCAACTAAATGCATCTCTTACTTACCCTTCCAGAGCAATGTGAAAGTATTAGATATTGGCCCTGGATTGTAGAAAGACCTAACTCTGTAGCAATCTGTTTGGCATTTGTGAAGTTGAATGCAGTGCTAAAATTTAATGAAATTTCCCATTTATCACAAACACTAAATTCCACTTATAAATACAGAGAAGTAGATTCTCTGAGACTTTGCTTTTAGTTTGGACTGCCACATTTAAAATGTATAAAGCAGTGACAGCAATAGAAGAATTGCTTCTGTCTTACCAGCTCTATAAATACCTGATACTGGTAAGAACAGAGATACATATGTGGCTCTCTGCACTGGAGGCTATTTGGGCCTTTGTCAATGGTACAAGTTTTCTCCCAGTAGGTAGCATCACACTTCACACAGCACATGATGGTCAGTCTGAAGGCAGTGTCTTGTTGCATCGTTTCCTGCCCTCGTACTTGTGTTTTACTCTTGTATCTTTCTTGGCTGAACAATGTCTTTAAAGTAGTAAATTAAATTATTATTGTGTTGGCAACTGTCTACCCTGCTGAACTGTGTCCTTCCTATCCACAGGGAGGATAGCGCTGTCTACCTGTCGGGCCTGGGGACTGTGGGGCTGGAGGTGTACGAGCAGGTGCCAAAGCTGGATGCAGTGATTTTCCCTGCAGGAGGCCACTGTGGCTTGCTGGCAGGGTCGGCTGCTGCACTCAAACACCTCAACCCACATATTGCTGTGATTGTAAGTTTCCTTTCACATGTAAAGTGTTGCGTTGATAGCTTTTACCACAGATGCTTTCAAAAGGCACTGGTATCTAGTGATATACTGACAGAGGCACTACACGTGCTGGGAACCAGGACTATCTGTGTCTTTGGGCTTTTCCAAGGAGAAGAGCCACAGAAAACCTGTTCCTTGGGTACTTGGCTGGATTTAAGGAAAAATGTGGAAAGGCTCTTCTGAAGTGAATGAAACCTAGTTCTGTGATTTGAAACAATTTCTTATGATTATGAAACAATTTTCTTAGGAAAAGTTTGGCCCTAAATAAGGCACAAGATAAATTTAGTGATGACTATTATGCAATTTTAAATTATTAGTTCTGAGAGTAAATTTTGTGTAGGTTTTTTGAGTCTCCACTTTAGTAGTGGCTTCTGTTACAACTGGATCAATACAAAAGTGACAACCCTTGTCTTCTGCAGGGTGTTGAATCTGAAAGTTTCCCTGTGTTGCAACAATCTTTAAGGGCTGGCCACCCAACTGAAGACCAGGCTTGCAGCAATCATCACTTTTACGGAGGTAAGAAAATTAATTATTCTTTTGGAAGTAAAATAAAGATTTTCATTGATTTCTTCAACCACATTCTTTTCTCATTACTTCAGTTAAAATATACTTTAAATAAAACTTCTGATGAGAATTTAACTGGTGTGGTAACAGCTACTTTTGACACATTTCCCTCTCCCTGCCCCAGCTCCTGGGGTGCAATACTATTTCCAGTGCATGTGAATTCAGGTGCACTCAGGTGAATGCTTAGAAATATGAGAGTATTTAGCTGTCCATTACACTCACAAGCAGCATCTTAACCAGTGAATTCAGTGGAAAATTCTCATGGAAAACATGAATTTGTGAAAAGGCAGGAATATGCTGTGCTTCAATATTTGCTCACAAAACTGTTCTCAGAACAAGAGCATTTGTAAAAAATACAGTTGTTTCCATACCATATGCTTGAAAAAACTTCACTGTTAAGCAATTTATTAATCTCCTGTTTACCTGTATCTCCTGTTAAATGGGAATTTTGTGAACAAATAAATTCTTAAGTCTCTTGGTTAGCTTTGCCTGTCTCTGCACTCCTTTGCTAATTGTCCTGCTGCAGCTAACAAACCCAGTGCAATGTTGAGTTGATCTCTTCTTCAGGCCTTGTTGGGCATTGAAAAGCACTGGGCTGCAGGGTCACTCCCATAGTGTGACTGTGCCAGAGAAGAACCACAGTTTTCTTACATGAGTCCAAAATAGCAAAGTCTTCCTGGAAGATTTGGTCTTTGGTTACCAAATACATGTTTTTGTCATATGAAAAATCAGGCAACTTAAGACGACAAAAGAGCACTGTGCTGCACTCATTAAGGGTGCAAAACATTCAGCGGTTTGAACTGTCTAGAGCAGCCAGCTTGATGTTTTTGTCTTTTGAAATCTGCAGATGTGAGCGGGCTTTGCTTTGGCAGCAATTCTTTGCAGCTGACTGGGAAACTTGTGGATAAAGTTGTTGCTGTGAGGTAGGTGAAGAAAAGCAGTGATGTAAATAATACTGGGTGGACACTGTTGCATATGAAAAATGTGCTGTGCCACCAGGGTTGGTGGTTCTTCGTGTACCTTCAAGTGGAGAGCAGGTTGCCAGGAGTTCTGATCATGCACACACTTTGAGAGCAGAGTAATGGGGGGATGCTTTTCCTTCCAAGAAGGACACTGAAGGTGCTGAACCCAATCCCACATGTCTGACCCCTTTGACCAAAACTTCACCTGCTCCTAGTGCTTGGTGATGCCCCAGGTGCAAAACTTATTCTTGTGGCATTCTACAGTATTTGAAGACAGCTTTTGGCAAAATTTTTCTAAACCTTCTCTGAAAGCCCAGATTGGCATAATATACTTACAGCTAGGATTTAGCTAACACAATGGTTCTACTGAAAAAATGCCATTCTATCTTTCAGTTAATAACAATACTGAGATGCCCATTCACACCTTATACCTATGCTGCTATAGCTTGCTGGGACACCACATTAGCATTGTTGTGTGCCCAGGAGCATAGAAGGATTCCCTTTACACATAAATGTTTTGTCTTCTGCTTTTGGTAGCTCTTCTGTTTTGTTTTGACATAACTCTCTTCCTTCAGGGAGGAGGATATCCTCATTTCAATGCTGAGATTGCTGGAGTATGAGCGAGCCACAGTCGATGCAGAAGGAGCCATTGGACTTGCAGCATTGGTTGCAGGGAAGCTGCCTGAGCTGAAGGGTAAAAGGTATGGTAACTGTTACAAACAGGGAACTGTGGCAAAAGCGTGGGGTGGAGTGCCTTGGTCCCAGGAAACAGAAAAGCGACTTGTTTCATGAGTGACAAGGCATTTCCTGCCCCTGAACTGGTAAGGGGCCTACCTGTGTCATTTAATTCAGGCTTAAGAGTCTTCTCACAGGTCAGAAGGCCATGCTAAACAAGACAAACATCAGTCTGGAGACCAGACAAATCTTGTAATTTTCCTGTATTCTCAAATGGTGGAGGAACAGGCAGTTACACACATCTCCACAAAGCATGGTCACATGTGCCAGTAGAGCAACCTGCATTTGTCGGCCTGTTGCTTTCTCTCATTCAACTGGTGGCAATTAGCCTTGTCTGCTGTGGGACAGGAGCTAGGCTGTCTTCTGCAGTTACTCTGTGACATCTACTTCCCATCCCCAAGAACTCCTACCTAGATAGTCAATGGAATTACCCTTGTGCTTAGCGTTAAATGTGTGGTAAGAGCCTACTTGCATCTGGGCTTGAGTACTCAGTGCTTAAGCAGGTTGAGCCTTAGCTCAGGACATAGCTCAGAATGTATTTAAACATACATGCACTCCAGACAAAATTAAGTTTTCAATGCACAGCATTGTATTCTAAAATACTGCTGAGGCAATTCTTCAGAGGAGGCTGACAGAGTACATAGAAAGCAACACTAAATTTCAATACAGTATAGCTAAAATGACAGGGAAAATGCAAAATTTGGGTTTAAAGAGGTCAGATTTGACTCTGCACAAAGAGATTATCACAGACTATATGGCTCTTCACTTGCTCTTCAGACTTTTCTGCACTCATTTTTTGGGGTTGAGATGGATTTAATTAATGGTTACAGAAAGTCTTGGACAAACATGTTATCTAACCATTAAGAGGCTAAACCTCAGAACTTCCAGAGAAAAATGTCACAATTTTAAAATTTAAAACAGAACTTGAATTCTCCATCCAATTATCTCTAACAAAACTAAAATCTCCAGGAAATGCAAAATGAAAATATAGTTTTAGACCAACTAATGCAGCCGTCTTCTAAGCTTCCACTGCCTGCCCACAACTGATACTAGAGCCAAGAAACCCCTCTGACATATAATGCATATTAATTGAAGGCAGTCCTAGCAGATCTTAAGTTGATACTGAATACAGTGTCTGTGATTTATGGTTCCTTTGCACAGAGAAGTGCTAATCAAAAATCCTATTTTCCTCTGTTTTCAGAGTGGCAATTGTTATATGCAGTGGAAACTTGGAGTTACATCTGCTGCAACAGTGCATAGCCCGTGCCCTGACCCTCGATAATAGAGTGTGCAGATTTTCCATTGTGCTTTCTGACTGTCCAGGAGACATTTCAAAGCTACTGGAGATTTTGGCTCGGGAAGAAACAAGGTAAATCAGACTAATAGTAGAGAAATATAACCACAGAAGAGCACAAAGATTATTAAAGATTAGAATATGTTTCTATATATAAGTGTATAGAATAAGTGTTCTCTGAAGGCAAGTCTGTACCTAACTAATTAATCAAAGCAATGTTTATTGTTATATTTCAGAATAAAATTTATTTCTTTCATTTTTGTCCTAATGTGAAAACACTTTTGCAGCATAAAATAAATGTCTAATAGAGAAAGCAGGAAAGATTGAACAACTATTTACAGAAATTATTTTACAATGACTAATGATTGTTGTGATCTTTAATTTCTCCCATATTTGATCTAGAGTTTTGGATATCAAACAAGAACGCACATTTGTGACATCTGAGCTCTTCACTGTTGAGGTAAGACGAGATGCAATTTCAGTTTCTCTAGCAGTAATGACCTCCCCAAGTTTAATCTGTGTCCAATAGAGTGTGCACAGTGATCTGGGGAGCAGTGTGGTAGATAATTTCTTGTGTTATACAGCATCTTGCTTCACCAAATACTTAGCAGGTGTATAAATGATACAGGACCTGTTGTACCTGTTCTTGTGGCACTGTGGGTGAAATACTCCAGCTGTTACTATTGCAAACTTAGGTGTGTGCTGGTGTGCTGGAGGCAGTGAGCAAGCTGCAGTGTCCCTCCAGAACTTGAAGAGCCAGCTGTGTAGGCTGGGTGTCATTATCCATGATCAAATTGTCTTAAAGCAGTGTGGAGAACACCCTTATTCTTAAGGAATCCACATTTTTAACTGCAGCCTCAGTTTTGTACCTTATCCACAAAGAACACAGAAAAAAAATTGTTATTCACTTGTGGAATATTTGATACAGTAGCAGTAAGGAGGTGTTAGCAATTAATGGCATCTCTAAAAGAAACATTTGTCTCATGACGTACCTCATATTTCAACTGGTACGGCAAAGGTGTGGTTCTGCTGATTGCATCCTACTGCTGTCTGAGTCCAACCTGAGTTAGTTTGTGAAATCACAGGTGGAAATCAAATTAGGGATCTTTGTTAATCAGGATCATAACTGGAATTCAGTAATGCTATTAGGTAAGAAAGTTCTTCCACTGTGGTGTGTAAATCTAATTTCACACCTAGATGCAAAAACCTGCACGCTATTTTCACTTGTGGATATAGAGAATAGGGTAAATTAAAGATGGCTATAGCAAAGGACTACAGTGAAGTTCACAAACACCTTTCAGAACATCACATTTATCAGTTTTCTCAAGTCTCTAGGCATAAAACTACATTGTTTGCCATAATGATAGGCCAGCTTACTGGTTTGGGTAACTTGAAGAAAATGTGACACTGCACAGCAGACAAATCCCTCTGATTCAGTAACTAACTTAGCTCTGACAAACCTTTTAACTGAAGTCTAGATTTGACAAACTCTGTACCTTTTCTAAAGATTTCAATGAGATTTTTATGAAGTAAGGCCTGTCATTTTTATTAATGCTAAGTAAATTCTGCAAAATCTACTCTTAGGTGTTTATTGAAAATGTTAGAACAATTTTCCATTGCTCTTGCAACTTCTACCAATGAGGCAATTTTATCAGAATGTGTAATAAATACAGTCCCTGAATGAAAAAGTGCCATGCTGTTGTCTGCACTTTAAATACAATGTATTTTCACTGACTCTCCACTTCAAGAATCTGAGAGTGTTGTTTTACAAGAGTGCTGAAGAGAGGAGTTTGCATCCCTGAATAGTTTAATTGGATGTTGGATTTGCATGATGGCTTCTAATCAGCCTGACAGAGGCTATCAGATAATTAGACGTGAAGTACAAAGTGAGGATCCAGATTTATTAGACCTCAATGACTTTGGAGGCAGCTCTGCCTGTGACACCTAGTGAATCATGAGGCTTTTGTTTGAGAACTAAAACAAGGGTAATCAAAAAGGGTAGAACATTCAATTTGCTTTGACCAGATATAGAAAAATGTACGTATTTTCATAGTAAATCTAATAAATGTGGGGGAGGTTTTGCTTTTTTCTTTATTGCTTGTAAGGGCCAAAGCCATGTGTCAGCAAAACATTTTAAGCATTTGCTACTAAAGCAGACCTGCAAAAAACTTTTTGTCGTTGTCATCAGTGTAACTCACAGCACAATGAAATTAAGCATGCATTCAAATTAAGATCAAGAACCAAAACTACCGTGAGCTGAACTGATGGTAATAATAAGAAAGGCACTACAGCTATACCCACTCCACTCTAACACATGGTTTCAGCTGCAGATACAGATGAAGTGTTTGACAGAACAGAGCAGTAAGTGTAGTGGCGCATTTGAAACACTAAATCTGGCACTAAATCAGTCCTGTCAAGCTTGTCATCTCAGTATTTAATCATCTTTTTAGATTTACCCCTTCATTTCCAAAGGAGATAAACTTGGATTGTAGTCAGGTATTTTTTCCCCCCCCTCTAGTGAAATGTCTTGCTGGGTTACTGTTTGTTCATCTGGTGCTTGCTGGAACTCTCTGTGGGAAGATCCTTGCTGGTAGTCTGATTGCATGGAGTAGTAAGGACTTTCTGAAAAGAAGATTTGTGTTCAAACTACACTTTGGAAAAACGACTTTTGGAACATTTTACTGGCAAAAATAATTTTTTTGTTAAAAAAAAGGATTATGGCTACATCAGATTCAGCTGATTCTTAATGAAGTGCCTTCTGCAGTGGAGTCAGCTGGTCATGTTCAATGGAACAATATGGGAGTTTCTTTTGGACTCTGCCTGCACATACCTCTGATTTAGATTCTCTTTCCTTGTGGCTGTCACTGGATTTCTGTCTTGCAGAGGACTACACCCCAATTCATTCTTACCTGGGCAGTTCTGAACTGAATTCCAAAGTCCCAGTATTGAAATAGATAACCTCTAGCAAATCATACAAATAATTAGTCTGGTGTGCTTCACATCTTACAGCTGTTGGAGCAGCCTAGATGACCAGGAATATCTAGATAGACTTAAAGATCAGGCCGAAGGAAAAAATACTCTAGTATCACCAGCTAACTGGATATAGAGATCTATAGGATTTATCCAGTTCGTGGGAGGAAGCTACAACTTTCTTCTGTGAACTTTTCCTGTTCTTTATCAGTGATATTCCTCAGCTTCAGTGTGGGACAGTTTGTCACTTAAATTGCTTCCATCTGTAAACCTCTTTGTAACCATTTAAATCCCTATAATTTCATATTATTATTGACTCAGAGGGAAGTCAATGAGCTCAATCAGTAAGCCACTTACTAACGCAAGAACTGGCTTTGCTATGAAGCCATGCAAGGCTCTGCTATAGAACAGCAGCTTGCGTGCTTAATGGGTGTCTTGTATTTGGACTCGAGCAACTCAGCTGAAAAAAATATATCTTTGAGCTTATCAAGTTTCTAGAAAAATCTCCTTACCACTGATACTGCAGTGTAGTCAGACTGGCAGGTACAGGAGGGTCCTGGAACAAGGCAGTGAGGGTTTGCAAGGTCTTGATGTGCTCCATGTACAGAAAACCAGCTGCAGTGGGAGTTCTCCCTCTGACCTTAGTCCTGTTTGGTGTCAAGGAGTTGTCTGGTCTGTTCACTTCAAACCTCTTGGGAGCTTAGATGCTGTGGTTTTAAATAACTCAGAAGAGACCAGTTGTATAAAGAATATCCATCACATTACTTCTCCCTCTAACTGTGCAACAAAATACTAATTCATAACTCAAAGGTTGTTTTTTCTTTACAGTAACATTACACACTGTCCTAACAGTGCTGCATTTCCTGCCTCACTTTCGGTAGCGTAATACCTGTTTTTTTTCGATACAGTTTAGTCACCTCATGCCAGAACTCATTAAATTATTCTAGTCTGCTCTGGTCAGTTCAAGCAAATTTCTTTGGGCCAACTTGTATATTGTAAAAGGCCAGAGAAGAATATTTTGAATTAGAGTTCCCAGTTGCCAGCATATTTCATATTATTGTCCTGTGAAGAGAATACAGAGGAGCAGACAGCTGTCCAGCTATGAGAAGGATGCTGTCACTCCTAAAGCATTTCCTTCATGGCCTGGGCAAGGTACTACTTCCACGCTTTCATTCTCTATCTGCAAAATGGAGGTGTCTGGACTGGGAAGTTCGATGATACATTTCTTCTGAAGCTCTCCAAAAGAATCTGGTCTTTTTCTTTAGTGGCATTCCATAGCAAATTGACCTACTACAGAACAGCCTGTTTCAGTTGTAGAAATAAGAACCTGAGTCTGGGGGGGCTAGGCGTGGAGCTGTGGGATTATTATCTGACTTAGGTAGTCTGATGGTAACTTGTTCGTGCTCGTGCTTACCAACCCTAACGTAAGAGTATGCCAAAGGATAAGAGCTCAGGTTGCACAACCAAGTGACAGCTTTGGCAGCTGTTGCACTCCTTCTCAAGCATTGTGTTGCACTGACCTTGGGGGCTATCTGGCAGCCTGTCCCCAAACCATAAACTGAAGTGCTGTTGCCAAATACTCTGTAATGTGCAGTAACCTACACCAGGTGTTTACTGAATAATTCAGAAAATTGCCCAGTTGTTGGTTATTTTGAATAGAAATGAAACGCCTTGCTTTATTTATAGTGCTGATACCACTGTAAATAAAGAAAGTTTTAATTTCTAACTCCAGTAATTTTTGCATGCCAGCAAACCCATACTGTTTCTGAGCAAGATGTATGTGAATCCTCTGAGACCAATACCTTAGAAGATGATGATGAGTATGGTGTCTAGGATTAAAGAAGTGGGATACAAAGGTACAAGAGATAAGTCAGAGACATAAGGAATTGCACTAGCTGTTACAGTCTATTTTTGCATGGAGCCTGGAAAAGCACAAAAGACTGAAATCTTTTGACTGAGCAATGCTGCTCACATTTCCTCTGCTCTCTTGCACTGGTTTGGCATGTTGACCCAATATCTTTATCTCCACACACAACCTACAGATACCAGCCATCATTTGGCATGCCAAATTAATTTTTAATATATAGGAAAATATGATCTAAAAGGCGAAGAAGAAAAGGAGACTTGCATTTAAGGGGAAGGAGAGTTGTTCACCCTGTTGGCCAAATTGATCAGTGCAGAACCTTGTGAATGGCCTCCTTTTTAGCAAGTTATGATCTTTCCTCTCTTTGTAAAGGTATTAATTCCTATGAATATTTTCATTTATGCATCTAGATTTTTGTGCTGCACAGAGTAATAACTTGCAATCAATTTTTTCCTTTATTTCTTTTCACCTTTGTCCTGCTCCCTCAATTAATTCTAGTTATTAAAAAAAGCCCTTAGTGAAGACTGTTCTTCCATTACTTATAAGCCTGCTATAAAAAAAACCCAACAGGCTTACTAAACCATCAGGCTGGAATCAATCTTTGCCTGCCACAGAGGGCAGAACTCAAAATGCAGTAAAAGATCCATCCGACTAGTTACATTTGATGGTCTTACAGGACCAGATAATTGTTTACTATTGTTTTTTAATCTTGCATAATATACAGGAGAGAAGTGCAGAAACCAGATCCATTTTCTTCGTTGTTGTGGCTTTTGTGGGTTATTTTCCCCACATAGAAAAGAAAGGTCTACTCTGCAAACACGGTCCTGCAGCCAATGAGAGTTCTGCTGGATCCAAAAGCCTATGTCTAGTACTGGGAGCTAATGGGTTTGAAACAAATTTAAAGTGAAGTTTTCTCTAGTTGTCATGGGGTATCTTGCCAGGAGTATAAGAAACAGCAGGCAATAGATTTTGTCATTTGTTCTTAAGTAAGACCAGTCTGGAGCACTTAATCTTAGTTCATCAGTAGGTATGCAACCTCTTGTAACCAGTAATACCAAGGTTCATCCTAGATAAATATAATCCTTGTATAGCTTTCCATGAATATGAGGATTGCCCTGTTGGACACTCGCATAAATCATACTTCCCAGGTGAAGCAAATAAGAGAAAGGAGTTCTGTGAAGGTAAAACTGCAGTGTAAATCATATTCATCTGAGCAAGAAGACAAATTCTTGCCCACTTTGCTGTTTAGACCTGTTCCTGCCCTAAATGTAGTGTGACTCTCAGTTTGCTCCTGCTGTGAGCAAATGTTCTCTCTTCTTCTGTTTGACATGTGCGAAAAATCAGGTAAATTTCTGGAGGTGTTTATTGTTGCTGCTGCTGTTGTTATTACTTCTATAATACACAACAGCCTGTTCATGGCCCTATTGCATGTTGGACGCTGTGCATGCACAGAACAATAAGACAGTATTTATCCAAACACAAGCTCTCTAGCTCTGATCTATCCTAGTCTGTCTGGCTTCAATCATTAGCAGAAAGAAAAGGGCAGAGAGGAGTATAGTTAGCTCTTTAAATCAAAATGCGTTCCCATGCTTGCTCCCAAGGCAGAGCAACTACTTGTTACTAGACATTCTAAGCTGAACCTGGCAAGTCCAAACTCATTCCTAGTGCAACAATTGATTTGCTCAGGACAAAACTGGCATGATTGCTGTGAAAGGGGAGAAGGTTGCTTTTTTTGATTAAGACACTGTGAGAGATAGTGTGTGCCCTTGAAGACATGACTGCAAAGCTTTAGGGAATGGATAATGGGTGTTTGGAACTTTGGTGCCCAGATATCTTTTAGATACTTTAGATATTTCTGATCTGTCCTCTTCCCTCATTACTGTCTTCTGTCACTGTCCTTCTCTTGAGAATAAATCCCACTTTTTGTAGGAGAGAATTTAGTTTCTATTTTGTGTTTCAGAGAACCAAACAAGAATAGAACTATGTTCAGGATAAGAGGCAAGGAGTTACAGAAACAGTTCAGAAATGTGGCTTATTTCATGATGGACATTTAAGAAGCTATAGCCAGTTTTCTCTCCAACATTTAGAATAAATACAGAATCACAGAATGTTAGGAGTTGGAAAGGACCTCGAAAGAACATCTAGTCCAACCCCCCTGCCACAGCAGGATTCCCTAGACTACGTCACACAGAAGCACGTCCAGATGGGTTTTGAATATCTCCAGAGAAGGAGACTCCACAACCTCTCTGGGCAGTCTGTGTCATTGCTCCATCAACCTGGAGTTAGTGTTATATCTTCTCATTCAACAGTTTTGCTGAAGGTGTATTGTTATTTTAAGCTTATTCCTGGAAACACAGATTCAGGTAGTTCTTACTTAGAAATGTCCTCATAACCATCTTTGAGTAGAGACTATTTCATTTTTTGCCTTGTTGCTTTCTATAAATGATGCCTCTCTGATAGGAACATTTTACAGTGCATCTGTCTCTAGTAGCTCACCTTAAAGTTATCATAACCAGGTTTTCTCTATTCTCTGTAGATATGCCTGTTAACAATGAACTCAGTTGTAGCAGTGTGACTCATTTTGTATCCTTGCACTCATTTTTCCACGTGGCACTTTCAACATCAGTAGGGTTTCAACATCCAGCAGGGCCAGTGGTGATGGAAGTTAGTATTGTAAAATTGTGAAGTATCCTTCTCTTTTCGCACCTTTGCTTTGGTACCTCACCTTTGGTAGTGTCCAGTTTTTCAACTGATGCAGAAGAGACATGTGAGTGTGTAAAAAGAGGAATTAAAGCAGAACTGAAAGCAATTAACATTGAAGTTATTGTATTCAATGGCTGCATGATGAGACTGTCAATAATATTTGTGGAGGCAAATGAAAAATAACAAGAAAATTATCAAAATTGGGTTTGCCTGAGTTTAGTTTGACTAAACAGCAGGAAAAAAACATAACAGGAAACTAGAATTAAATCAACGAGCAAATAAAAGAGTAAAACACGAATGTGAGTAGATGAAACCAACCAGAATACTGCAGAGATTGTAAAGGACTGGGAGACAATTCCACGAGAGAGAAGAGGAGAACATAAAAAGCTTGAAGGACAGAACAAACACGGCCCAGAAATGCAGCAAATGAGGTGAGGTGAAGGTCAGAGATGGGTGAGGTGGCAGCAGCACCAAGTACATATGCCAGGGAATGGAAAAGAGAAGCTCCTAATAGATTAATTCAGGGAGGTCAACAGTAGAGAAGTACTTGCCCAGGAACCAATAGGGGATCAGTCTGTCTTCTTCAAATTCTAAAGCAAATAAAAAGTAGAGCTGTTGGAAAATTTTAAGACCATGCAGAAAGGCTGGAAGAGCCCCAGATATCTGCAATATCAGTTTTCTTACCTGTGTAGACAGGGGAGGTGAGGCCCAGAGTTTTTATCTTGAACTGATTGTTTTGCTTTTATGAGTGTATTTTAGGATTTTGCTGGAAATGCCTTTGTCTGAGATTGCTGCCATGTTCCTAATGTTCCTAATTCTTTTGCCAGGTCACCTGCACAGTGGAGACCAGAGACAAGATCCACACAGCCCAGCTGAGGAACGCGCTCCTGGAACGCTACCCCACAGCTGCCTGGACAGAGCGGTGATGGGCACAGCACAAGGGAAAGAGCCAAGGTCCTCTGACAAGTATTTTACATAACCCTAATCTTGAGGCATTCAGAACAAATAGTATCTTTCAAAGCCGAACCATTAGCAAATAGTCTCAGGATATTCATTTTCTGCTAAAAATGTAGTGAGTCTACTTGGGAATAAAGTTGAACTCAAAACTTTAGCTTAGCTAACAGAAACTTCTAGTCTCTGCTGGTGTTGGAATTCAATAATTCATTGTTCAGCTGGCTGGCTGGATTTTGGCTAGTATGTAGGACCTATTGTCATTTAATAAACAAACAGGGACAACGCATTTTTCTTTACATCTGAATTTGGATCGGAAAGGTCTTTTGATTTTGATGCCCCTACTTAAAGTAATGCAGCTCCTTTTGCTGGACTTTGTCATGCTACCAGTATAGTAATTTTCCATTTTGAAGCCAGAAGCATTTCTCCATTTGCTGAATCTGCTTCAGGATATATATATATATGTATATATATATGTATATATATATGAGAGTGTGTGTTTGAACACACTTCTATTCTGATCTTTGCTAACATGTGAGGAAAAAATATGCTAATAAAATGCAATTGAAACAAAAAGAAAATAACTTGGAAGGTAAAAACCAACATTGCATTCTTTTTTCCAAGGGAAAATGATCCTATTAATACAGTTCCAAAAGATGTTGCAGCAATAAAAAAAAAATCCCAAACAACATATTCTGAATATAGTTAGACCTCATATGCAGAACACAAATGTAATTTTTCTCTCTGCTTTTGAGAACTTAGTATAAGTACCATATAAAATGACTTCTGATTCTTTACAAAAAGGGGTCTCCTGACCCATGTGAATTTTGTAATTAGCATTCCACTGATCATCTTACTCTGCCTAAAACAGACTCTATCCATCTCACCTGACAGATTAAGTACAGTGTTAAGAGTGAAATACATTTAATGACCAATATTAATAGCCAAAGGCACTGCCAGGAAAAGAGGAAGCCTAAGTCTTAGGCACATGGCTAATGCAATTAACAAAGAACACATTGACCTAAATACCATTTTCATCACTACAGGCAGAGACCAACTCATAAGGTAACAGACTGCGAGGGAAAGAAATGTAAGAGAAATTCAGGACCATTTCTGAGTTGTATGCATTTTTGTGCATACAGCAGCCACCTTTCCACTTGGGAAAAATTCAATTTAAGGCCAGCTGCAACAGAGCCAATATGTAACATTACACTTGGTTAAAATAAGCAGGATGAACCAAATTTTAGGTGTAGGTGTTTTAATGAGAGATCTTAATCCTGCCTCTAGCATACCAAGTTGATAATTAAGTATATAAAGTAACTATGATGTATTTAGCAGTGCCCTAGCAAAGCCCAGCTGGAAACCCAGTGAGGTCAGAGTGACTGCCTCCATGGGCTGCATGGGATCAAATTATTCCAGTTCCCATATAAAAGATGCTGCAAGACTATAGTGACGTCCCTTTGTTGTCATGTTACAATTTATAATTTGAGCTTCCTTCTTTAGTCATAGAATCATAAATTGTGTAGGTTGGAAAAGACCTGTAAGATCATCAGTTCCAACCATCGACCTAACACCACCATGCCACTAAACTGTGTCACAAAGTGTCACATTTATGTGTACTTTGAACACCCCCAAGGAAGGTGACTCCAGCACTGGTCTGAGCAGTCTGTTCCAATGCTTAAACACTCTTTCGGCAGAGAAATTTTTCCATATATCTGACGTGAACCTCCCCTGGAGCAACTCGAAGCCATCTCCTCTTGTGCTATTGCTAGCTGCATGGGAGAGGAGACTGACACCCATGTCATCACAACCTACTTTCAGGTAGCTGTAGGGAGTGACAAAGTCTTGCCTTAGCCTCCTCTTCTCTAGACTGAACAACCCCAGTTCCCTCACCTGCTCCACATAAGACCTGTGCTCTAGACCCTTCAACACCTTCGTTGCCATTCTTTGGGCACAATCCAGCAATTCTTATGTCATTCTTGTAGTGAGAGGTCCAAAACTGAACCCAGTATTTGAGTGCAGGGGCAGTTAGGAATGACCTTGCTAGTACACTTCCTCACATGGTTCTGCAGTGGGGAACTTTTGTCTCTAAAGCACAATCAAGAAGTCACATGTGGAAGAGAAGACGCCCTTGGGTATCTGGGGTGTTCTCTGCTATCTCTTAATTCTAGTCCACCTGTGGGCATCATCCAGACACAGCAACCTAAAAAGAGTGTCCCTATGGGCTAAAAAGCATGAATTGCATATCTCATCCCATGAAGATCTCATCAGTGTTACATTTACTACTGGATATCCAGCTATAGCTATAACTTAACTTGTGCCTACAAGATGGGATAAGAGCAGCATTCTGGCTGTCTTTGCAGTATACTTTTCTGAGAAAGAATATGTTCATTCCTTCTTATTGTGGCTTACAAAAGAGCAGGAGTAGAGACTCTTGCAAATGGTGGACAAATATTGGAAGTTCACTGATTTAGTCTATTTTTGGAAATCTCTATTTTGGTTCCATTTTTGGAAACCATGTGGGTTTGCACATGGGACCGAAAATTATTATGGTTAGTTTCTTTCCCTTCTTGCCATCCAGAACAATGCATATAAAGCTTGGTCTCTAGAACATGTTGTGTAAATCACAGCCTGTCAAACCCAATTACTTTCTTCACTGTCAGAAGATTTTAAGAACTCAGCATAGACATATGTGATGACAGCATATGTGCTACTTCCATTGAAATAAGCAATGAACCACATTATCAAAGAGTAGATCTGGGAATGTAAAGCCACTATAAATAAGGGTGTAATTATCCTATCATCTCTTTTGGCAAATCTCTTAGGAAATTTTGAGGATCTCTCAAGTACCTACATGAGAAGAAAATGGGACATTTTAACCAATGTTCTTAGTAGTGGTCAACAGCTTCTGCTGACTCCTTGGTTTATCATTCTTCATTATCCTGAACTCCAATTCTTCTAGAAGCTCAGAGCATTAGCAACTTTTTTCTAATCAGTGGTAACTGCATTTAGCAAGACTTCACGTAACTGGGGCAAGAGAGGTAACAGATAGAGCAACCAAAATTCAATGCACTCAAAATCACTGTATGATTTTGAAAATCTGTTTTGGAGGGAAAAACAAAAAAAGAAAAAAAGTGATGTTTAGAAGATACTTAAAATGTCAAACATCATATATGCAGTTTGGTTTTATTTTTATTGTATTAAATAGGAACATAAATCGTAAATCACTCTTCGGTGGTAAACATTTTATGTGTGAATATAATGATACTAGAGTTCATTTCCGTTCTATGCTGCTTTTATGCTCATACATTGATTTTAAAGCCAAGATGAAATACTTCCAAGGGAAAAAAAATAAAAAACAACAAACATTTAAATAAATGTATGCATTTGAAAAGAATACCAAAATATCTGTGCTGCTAACCTTTTTGCATTATGAAACACAATAGGACTATTGCATTTTGAAGATCTAATAATGTGGGTTTAAATGTTTCATTTAAAGAAGTATTTTTATATAGAGTGTTCTTATGTACCTTGAAAAACAAATTTAATGATTATGTAAAAATTTCATACATTGTTAAATCATCAAAAAGTAAATCTAAGCATTGCATTTATTTGAAAAATAATTAAAATTATGCTATGCAACCTCAACAATGAGAAAGTTGTCATTCTCTCATATGATACTGATAACAGCCTTGCACTAAAAGTGGAGATTTCATTTTTTTAACCTTTCTCTGTCATTGACACTGATATAAGATCCACACTGTTCGTGCACAGGGAGCTCTGAGCTACCAGGGAGGTGAGCACAGGTGGGCAGGACAAGACTGCTCCTCTTGCGCAGTGGAGTGGGACAGGAGACTGCCAGACTGCTCAGCAGCATATCTCCTTACTGGCTTGGAAAGAGATTCTGTTTCATGTACTGGGCCAGGTGCTAACCTTGCTTCTGCCTGGCTGTGTTCCTTGGCAATGTGTAGAGTCTAGGTGCAGAAGTACCCTGGGCTGGGTGGGTGTTGGTGAATGAAGACTGCTAAATCAAATCTCAGAGATACTCATCACAAATATTGTGAACTTTGGTAAACCAGCCCTTCCATTTCAGGGTGCAGCAGATTCCACCAGCTAAAATACATGTTTGTGTCTCCAGTGAAAGAGGATGCTTTGACCCAGATAGTTCTTCTAGAGGTAAGACACTTAGGTTTGGGAGCAGTCCTGTGAATACAAGCTTTGTCATGGACACAGCACAATTTCTTCCAAGGACTGAAGCAAACAAGGCGTATCTTTAATTGAAACAAAATCTCTTCCCACATTGATTCCTTAATTTCTTGAGCCAGATCTTATTAGCTCTGGATTGCCTAAAGCTCTGCCAGTACATGTTTACATAGCATGAGCAGAAGTTCATCTCCCCATGCAGGTGGCATGTCCTCACAAGGAGCACCTTGTCATCTAGCCTACTACTGGAAGATTTAGAAACCTGTGCTCCTCCTTCCCATCCCAGCATGCAGTAAGTGCATTTGACATGCTGTATCAAACTTTTCCCAGATCCAGCTCTAGGCATGTGTTTTGGTGATTAGAAAAGGAAACTGCAGGGCTCCAAGGTTGGGCTGTAATTCCTGTTACTCTTATTTGATGGCCTTTGTTCTCCTTTGCTGCATCCCAGTGGAGGAAGAATCCTGCTAGTCAGCATTGCTTATCTCATGGTTCTTGGATTTTAAGCTGGGGATCTCATAAAAAATATTAGAAAACAGGCATCTGTGCTGCTTACAACTCTGGGATAGAGGCTGAGTAATTTTTTTTTTTAATGGAAAACCTGAACTGCTGCCAAGCAAGGGTAGGGGAAATGTTTCAAGAATGTTACCTTCTTTGCTGTTTGTTAAACAAACTGCAAGCAGTCTGCCCCGTGTAGGATGTTGATTGACACTTGCAGAGTTTCTACTACAGACCTTTGCTTTCACATGCTCCCAACTTTTTGCTCATTCAGTGCAGGAAGAATCCTGCTAAATAGCATACCCTCCTGAGCTAATTAATTCCCCTTTGTTTAAGAGGACTCTGGTTATTTAAAATAAAGCTACAGCAAAATATGATCACTATAATTGGAAAAAATTCTAGTAAAATATGAATGTCTTGAAGTAATGCTCCCTAAACCCACACAGTCTGTCTTTCTGAAGAAAGGAAAAGAGCTGGGCAAGTCCTTAAAGGGCAGAGTCAGATCAATCACACCTGAGTGCATCCACAGAAAGGATATGAGAGGCTTGCTCTGGCTCTAGAGGGAAGGGTGTGCTTTTGAGTTGATTCAGCTGGGCTGTTGATGGTGTCTGAAAGTTCTACTAGATGCAGGTACTCTTATTTCTGAAATTTGTGGAAAAGGGTGGTATTTTGTGTGTTTTTTTCTTTTGATAAGAAGTCTAAAGTACCTGTGTGGTTTCTAAGCTTGGTGAAACTGGCCTGTCTTTTCCTCAAAGTGGCTCCTAAGAGGTTTAGATTTAAGGAAACAGTTTTAAAGAACACTGATAAATGATACAATGATATTCCTTATGCCTCTCTTTCTTCCTCTTCTCTCCTTCTCCTTCCCAGTCATGCATGAGCTGTAGTTATGCTTGGAGTTGCAAGGGCTTTGTAAGGTATAATACGGCATGTGGATTGTGCCATAATCTTGCCTCTCCTCTGAAGAATAACAGTAAAGGAAAGGTTGAGGGAAATGTTTTGTTTCTTTTACTTTCAATAAAGCGTGACAACTTCTTGAGCTGTACGTAGAGGCACCAGTGTGAATTAATGTTTTTGACAAGTTGAATGTATAGGGTGTTGATCATGTGCTGAACGTGTTCATTAAGTGCTATTAATTCAGTGGAGCCATTAAAAAAACCTCTAGAAGAATGTCTTTCTTTTGTATGTGGAGATCACCTCCTGGGAGGTAGGGGAGTGCAAACTTGTAAGCTTGTAATTAACAAGCAAAGAAGCAAAGGATTTTTTAAGCTGTGTAGCCTTACAAATAGTGAAGTGAGACTTTTATGGCCTTATCAGTGAGGGCTCATATACAACACTACTGTAACTAAAAAGCATGAATTGATGTTCCCTTCTTTTTATTCAAACATGAGACATAAATACAGAAGGAACTTGTAATTCAGATTTTCTCATTCAAGGGAACGTTAGTTCATTAGTTTTTTCCTTGCAAAGGTCATTTGCCTGAAAGCCTTAAAACCAATGTTACAAGAAGTTGCTTTTTATAACATGTTCCTCTAAAATCTAGTGTATTTCTGTGGAAGATATGCAATATGATTTGAGCAGTGATTTGACAAACATATTGATCTGGATTACTCGCCTTACTTTAGGAAGAGCATTATGCCCATTTCAATACATTATGATTTAAAGGTGAAAACAGATCTGGATAGCTTCTTTGTCTTCTCCTGTAACAAAGTTACCAAGTAATCACAGCATAAAAGCACTGTTGTGAGCGATGAAGTTATTTGTGACTTGTATGCAGTTTTCTTTTGTTCACCAATGTAGGTCAAATAAATAATGCCATATATATATGCCTAGAAAAACACAGCCACTTTTGTATTATCTTCTTGGTATCTATATCATTAACATAAAGCATACCTAGTTTTTGCATATAGGCTTTCCTAACAAGGTTTTTTCTTATGTTTGCAATTTGATATGGGTGGCTAATTACTTTTTGCTAATTAGTTATTGTCAACAGCCTAGTTTGCAGAACTATTCATCCTGAGAAACCATTCTTAATATCAGCTTAGCTTTCTTGGGGATTTACCTTCTTATTTAGTGTTTTTCTTTAATAGTAAAAGCCATTCTGTAAGTTTCATTTAGTTTTCCTTTTGGTGGGAGGTAATATTTTGAAACTGGTTTGTTTTGTTGTTTGTTCTTGTTTTTTTTTTTTCTTCGCAGTACTTGCAGACCAGATGGCTTGGGTGTTTATGTGGGAGATGAGGTGGGTTTAACACTTTGAGCTGCTGTAAGAACTTCTGTTGCTCTCCCCTTTTGTTGTGGAAAGGGTATTTTGATTGCAGTGGAAAGAATTACTTTATGTGATTAGGAGTAATCCCTTACTGTTCTATTAGGATAGCCTGAAGGACTGCTTTTCTCTAGTGTATCCAGTGCCATTTCTGAACAAGCCCGTTACTAACAAGGAATGTATGTCTCTTTCAAGGGCTCAGTGAGTTGCTGGCCTGGATTCATTCATCTGTGAGCTTTTTTCAACTGATAATTTTGTCAAGTATTGTGGTATGTTTATCTTGCTGTCATGTAAGTGACACTATAAACAAATATTCAGAAATTGGATCTCATTATTACTGTGAATCTTGACATTCTGCAAGCTTGTTTTTCTTCCTCAAGGCTATTTTATATTAAAAGCTAGTCAGCGTTGCTTATCTCATGGTTCTTGGATTTTGAGCTGGGGATCTCATAAAAAATATTAGAAAACAGGCATCTGTGCTGCTTACAACTCTGGGATAGAGGCTGAGAGTAATTTTTTTTTTAAGTGGAAAATGTGAACTGCTGCCAAGCAAGGGTAGGGGAAATGTTTGAAGGCAGATAAAATACAACATAGCTGCCTCTCAAAAAGACTGTGAAATCTGTGATGGTGTGCATCACAAATGCCTGGTGAGAATTTACAGCTTCACTGATAAAAGTCCAAAAATGTTTATTAAGAAGAAAAAAGTTTTTTACCAACTTTCCTTCACATTCTTAAGTTAATGCTCATTAAGCATTCTATTAGAATTCATACTGAAACACAAAGTATTATACCTATTTATGTTTTAGTACCATGGAGAGGTTTGTTGGTTTGGGGTTTTTTTTTCTGAGACAAGTCACATCAATACCTTGTCTTGTCAGAAATACTAGACTTCTGTGGGACTTGTTCTGGAAAGCATAGAGCCAGCTGACCCTCTGTGTTCCAAGCATGAACACTGATATTGCTGTAAAGATGATGCCTATATACTTCATACAGACATTTATTTTCAGGATAAATTAAAAAGAAAACCAACTTCTTCACTCTTTAAAAATATTTATTCCAGGGTCACAGACTAAGATAAAAGGTTAGGCAGAAAAACATGGTTTGGGCTCGTGTCATTCCTGTTGGATTCATAGCCACTAAATGTGAGTTTCTACTTCTCTACAAAATGTTATCAGTTTGCCATTTAAAAAACTAAAACAAAACAAACCACAACACCATTTCAAACCCTCCAATTCTCCATGATATTTGTACCCACTGAAAAGCAAAGACTTCATGTAGCTGTGCTTGAATGAGACTTCTCCATCAGAAGTATTTATTACTCTGTAGGTAATGCACAAGGCGTAAGTCTGCTACTGACACACTGAGGTCTTTATATAGAGCAACCTTCTTCTTGTTCTTTCTTCCAGATCAGTGGCACCACAGGTGGCACAGTAAAACTTTTCCCCACACCATAGTTAGTATTTTAAATAGTTATTACTGATAAAGTGTTACAACAAGACTGGCTAAATTCTTGTCAAAATAATCAAAAGTAAAAGACAATAGGATAAAAGGCTCACTACACATACTGGAAATACTCTGAAGGGTGCTTAAGATGATTTTTCAATCCTAGATGTCAGGTCATCAGCATCTGTATCCAAGCTTATCACTGCACCTCAACCTGAACTGCAACTTGGTCTTTTTAATGTGCCTGCAGCAATACAGTGGTCCGTCCTTTGTGGAAGAAAAAAGTTCACAGAAGAAAGCACAAAGACCAGGCTCTAACAACAACAACAACAAATCCATTAAAAATTTCTGTAGAGAAAATATAGGTAAATTTAAATCCTATCACAAGCCATGTGCAAGTTGCCTTGTGGCTATAAATGACTCCTTGTTGTAGATGAAAATCTCTCCACTTGAAAAGTTAATTTATCATCCACTACTACCACCTGTCAGGGACCTGTCAATGACAGTCAAAAGTATAGTCTGTCAAAAACTGCAGAGAAGCAACTTGCATAATAAATGAGACTAAACTTTGGCAGTGCCAAGACTGAAGAACTGAATTTCTATTGAACTGTCCACAGGGGCCCGTGAATTGTAGTTGTATTTTTTAGCAAGAGGAGAGTTACTCAGGTAGAAGGGCACTGCATCATACAGCAGGAATGTAATTTAGCTAACTACAGCACCTAGATGTTTAAGTGAGGATATTTTCTGAAACATGAGGATGAAGAATGTAAGAAGTCTTCTTTCACTGTCTTCTAGTAGTGCTTCTTGGGCAAAGGTTTGTAACACACCAGAAGACCAAAGGAAGCATACCCAAACAAAAGTGTCTGGATGAACCACTGAAACTGAACCGATGGGTCAGTGATTCCTTTAGATCTGTAACATTAACAAAAGCATAAAACGTGTCAAAAAACTTGCAGACTATACTGCTATACTTACAAATTAAAGTTAGGTATTTCTAGCCATCCTTGATACATCAGACTTCATTAGAACATTTGAATTTACCATCATTATTTTCAATCTACTGAGACTTATTTGCTGTAGTAACTAAATATACTAGTTCGTGTGATGTTAGTGGATTTTAAGCTATCTACAGAACAAAGGTTCCTCCACAGATTTCTTGTATAGTTTTCTCAATAATATACAAATGGCAATCTGTCTATACTATTTGAAATTACTTACCCTAGAAGTTTATGTACAAAGAAATTAGAATAGCCTAACACTAACCTTAATACAGAAGTCTGTATATAATTTCTTATTGACTACAGTTACTGAAGGTAAATTGTATGTTAGCAGAGCAAAGAAGCCTGACAATTACTTCAAAAAGCAGTTTAGAAAACCACTGATACCTGCATTTGTGGCCAGAAAAATACAGGTATAAGGGGCTGAAGATACCTGACTTTATTTATGAAGCAGAGACTTTTCCTATGTCAGTTAGTTTTAACTTATACAGAAAACTTCACATATGCTATTACAGAAAATGTCATTTTCCTGCACTTCATTGTTGAAAAATACTACTGAATTTTCAGAGAAAAGAATAAGTATAAATATGGACTGCTAGAATCATAGAAAGATTAGAGTTGGAAGGGACCTTTAGAGGTCACCTAGTCCAACCCCTGCGCTGCAAGCAGGGACCATCTATAACTAGATGAGGCTGCTCAGTCTATATCTCCTCTCCTTTAGTTTAAGGCCATCACCCCTTGTCCTATCATAACAGGCCTTGCTAAAAAGACTGTCTCCATCTTTCTTATAGGCTCCCTTTAAATACTGGTATGTTGCAATAAGGTCTCCCCAGAGCCTTCTCTTCTGTGGCATTAACAACCCAAACTCTCTCAGCCTCTCCTCATAGGAGAGGTGTTCCAACCTCATCCCTACCTGACCAGGCAATACTCCTACGCTCTTCCTAGGATACCTGTCCCTGCTTCCACTGCTTATGTAATTTTCTCTTGCCCTTTAGTTTGACCCACAGGTCATAACTCAGCCATCTGGTCTCTTCTTTTCGTTGCCTGATTTCTGACACTTGGGGATCAAGAGCTCTTGCATTCTCTGGAAAGCACCCTTAAAGGTCTGCCAGCAATGTTCCATTCCCTTGTCCCTGAGGACCATTTCCTAAGGGATCCTGTTACCTAATTCCTTGAAGAGCTGGAAGTTTGCTTTCTTAAAATTCAGGATCTTGACTATACTCCTTGCCTGTCCCATATCCCTCCACAAACATGTAAGTTCTACAGCCCAGGCCACCCCTGATCTTGACATCACTGATGACTTCACTTGTATTGGTGATATCAGGCCTAGCATCGCATCCCCTCTAGTAGGGCTGTCAATTACTTGGCTTTAAAAGTTATTGTTGATACACTGCAGGAGTTTTCTGGATTACCTATAGCTCACTATGCTACTTTTCCAGCAGATGTCACAGTGGTTGACGTCCTCCAGCAAGGTAACAGCCTGTGAATGTGAAACCTCCTGTAGTGCTTGAGCTGGCAGAGCTCAACAGCAAACCCAATGGGTTTCACATTTCCAGTAAACAATTATGTCTAGTGTAACTGTGCTCCAACTCATCAGTTTACAAGGAAGCTCCCTCTACTGAGCTTTCCTTAACAGTTCTGCTGTTAATTGTTCTAGAGACTCCAGCAAGTCTTGATTAACCCATTTCTTAATGTTCATTCTTAAATTGTTTTACCAGCTATTATTTTTTTGATAATCCCAGCTGCAGCATTTCTACATTAGTGCAGAAACTGGAAAACTAGAGCTTGAGAAATTTACCTGTTAGATAAAGCAAGCTTACTTGAATAGACCACATGCAGAAATACAGGCCAGCAGCCAATGACAGTAGTACTATGATTGACATGTTCTCATCTGCCTCCTCACTAGTTCTTCTTCATGCTTCCTTTGTGATGTTCATAAGCAGACATCATGCCATTACATCAGGAAAAAGTATATGGTGTTTGGTGTTCATAGTAAAGTACAACTTGGTTTAGTAATCTAGAGAAGTATGCCTGAAGAGATGATGATGGGCAGGCAATCTATGCTCTCTCTTACAGGCTTCAACACTACTCTAAAACTTCATTATTTGATTATAATACACTTATTTGGTACATTCTTTGGTAACCAAATTCTCCCATGCTTAAAAATCTCAGTAAGCCTATATGCCTATCTACCTTCAGAATCAGAGTTGAAGTTTTAGCTACATAATTTAAAACTGGAGCCTAGTAAAAAAGAAGAATTACTAACTCCCATTCTGAAGGCAGAAAATGTTCATCTATGTTCTGTTACCTCAAGATCCACCTTAACTAGCTCTCCATGGAACAGAACCCCTTTGCCTCAAAGAGATGTTACTTGAGAAGCCTGTGACAAGACAGCTGTGAACAACTAAATGAAGTGGAAAACCACCATTTTGACAATGGCAAACAGTCTGGCCCTCTACTCTGCAGAGCATGAAAACCAACATCTATAGTCTCCTGAACTGTTAAAAAGAAAATTCAAATGAACAGAAGGACAATGTGCTTGGACAGCATACCTTTCCAAATAACTAACATGACTTAGCTGACCTTACTTTTATAGTCTGATTAGTCAGTGTTCAACACCACAAATTGCAGATACAAGTAGATCTTAAAGAACCACCAAAACCAGTCTGTGGCTTCTGTCACTCATATCAGAAATCCTTTAGAGAATCTGTGTTGGGGTGAAGGGAGGGAACAACTTACTGGCATAACTTAACACTGCAGAAAGCTTCTACTACATGAATCAACCAGGATATCCAGAACCTAATAAAAAGAAAACACAGTTTATTTTGTTGAAAATTAGGGAGAAGGACTATTGCATTCAAGATGCATTATGCTAAGAGTATGAAACTGGAAACACAGAAGTGACATTTCAGTTTAGCCTAGTAAGTGAAGGATGTTTCTTATCTTAGAAGAAAAACTGTAGTCTTAAACTAAAGTCCATGGAGAAAGCTAGAGGAACTGTAACTTACAATATGCCTGGACCTGCCATTTCAAGTCTCCACTGCATGTTTCCAAAAAACTTTGATTAAGCTGAAAAGTCAAGTGCTTAGAGCAGTACCAGCTAATTTTAGTTAAGCATGCAAAATCTACCCTTTCATGTACCACTTTAAACAGCCCTAATGAGTTACTGAAGTTTTTATAGGTTTAGTTCTATGAGAACAACTGTGTGTATAGATTCAGAATATATAGTACAACTGAATTAGTCAAATTTGGTTTACAAGCTTTCATACAAAAGCTTTTTTTTTTTCTTGGAAAGGTTACACAGGACATTGTTTAGATCAATTTAATACTTTGCTCAGAGCATCTTTTGCTTTAGTGAAGAGGAAGGCTTAACTTCTACGTGATGTACAGTAAAATAAACAAAGTCTTGTTGTCTTCCTGTCTTTACAGGGAGTCAGCAAGTGAGAGATCTGGTTTACAGGAAAGTGTTTTCCAGCTCCTTTGTTAATTAAAATAACAAAACCTAAGTTTTGGAACCCACCAAAACTTAGCACTGTGCAGTTTCTTCAGCAGGCTATTTCTTACGTGGACAGGATCAGGATAAGTTAGTAGCAGCATAGAAAATATTCTTTAATTAAAGCTGGGGAAAAAAAAGACTCCGAAAGAGAAACGCTTTTTGAGTAACAACTTGACAAAAGAAACACTTTCAGGAGGTGTTACAAATGTAAGTTTACATATAGATTAATAACTGTCTCCTAAAGTAGTATCTGAAATTTTTTTCCTTTCTCACTGTAACAAGAGTGATGACAAATTCTAAGTTGAATTTTTAAGCATTTATACTTGTCTTAGTCTGCCTAGTCTTCTATATATTACCCCACACCCTCAGTTGTAATGAGCTTGAAAGGAGAGCTCTTTAAATGTAATTAACAACTGGGTTACAGGAAAGCTTGTTAACACAGACTAAGCAGAAGAGTCAGACAGAGGCAACAAGAGTAATGCAAAGTCAAATGTAACTTACCCATAGTATACCCATTTGTGGTGGTGTTCCACTAAGTAATTAAGGAAGGTACCAAATATTCCCAAATAACTATAAGGTATAGTTGAAGGCAAAAGTGCTACCCACTTGAAAAAAAACAAAACAAAAAACAAAACAAAATTAGCTTATTTAAAGGTAGAATTACTATCAATTTAACCTTCAAATTAGTGGTTTGGTTTGATTTTGTTGTTGTTGTTGCTCCTCCCATCACCAATGTCTGTTGAACATTGTTTAGGGCTCATCTGTTCATAGTATTTCAACTCTTTAACCCCACTTATCTCATCCAAGACCCACACTCTTCAACAAGACCAGCCTTCTAAAGCATGCTTATTTAAGAAGATTCAAGACTACAAAATTTCTTTTCCTTGACATACAAGATGACAAGCTGGTAAGTTTAAAGTTGCTGTGTTCTAAGCATGTGTCTGCACATGAAGTGGCCTTCCAGTTGTAAGCTCATTACCTATTACACGTGGTAGCAGCCCAAAATACATTGTCTCTGTCCTGAAGAAGTTAATCTGATGCAACTGACCCGAAGAACTCAAACAATTACTAGACTGAGGAGAAGGAATTACTACTTATCTATGAGGGATCAGACTTTCTTCTTTTGTCCCTTAAAGAAAGAAAAAGATTTTTTTTCTATTTTGAACAGGGCACAGAAGATAATCACTCATGAAGCCCAAGACCAAAGATGAACACACTGTTTAGGTATCCTTCCTGTCACGAAGTTATCCCCAGTGCTTATCACTGTCTTCCTTTATTTTTAACAAGCAGTGGAGAAAGAGCAGGGAGTCACCGACCTGTGCACTTTAGAGTCCATCGGGTAAATACAAAGCTGGGCCAAAGCTCACACTGGCTTATCTTCTCCTCTTCTATCAACGCTGCAGTTTCTAACTATATATATATTTGGCTATGCTAAGGATGTGGTTAAATGATGGATTTAAATGGGGAATCTGCTTAAAGCTCTGTTTCTTGAAACAGTCCAAAAGCTGTTTTGTGAGCTGTTTGGCCTGCCTTGACTGTCTTTTTCAGTGGTGGTTCTTATGTGTAGAAAATCCTTACAAACAGAAGGAAAACTACAACATGTAGATGTCAGTGGATGACCTTCATAAACTTGTCTGATACAGCAAAACTCTCACTATAGTCTCCCTACTCCAGTAATCTGACCTATCTTAGCTGACGTTCATTTTTATAAATTAAGACATGGTGACTGATCTAGCCTGTTTTCCAACAGTACTCCCAGGTAATATAGTCTGTAACTAAAACCATCACTTGTAAATGCACCTTATTTATTGATATAACCAACTGCTGTTCTAGAGCAAGTTTTATTGATGTACAATGCAGTTTCAACTTTGACTGTTGATGACACTTTCACAGGTTACCTGCATAAACTACAGCACTTGGGTGGCTGTAATCATACGTAGGGATGCTGTAAACCTGCAGTGCCACAGCCTTGCCTTGCTTTGGAGTCCAATTCAAGCAGTTTATTTTTGTCTCTGACCATCCTACATGGATTTGCTCAGCAGCCTCACAAGCTAACCTGGACAAAGCTGCGGTTTTTTTGTTTCCTTTTTCTCTCAGTGTATTTCAGAAAGTAGCATTTCCAGGCACTGGGACTATAAGGGAAGCCTGTTCTACACACCCTGCACCTTCCGAGCTACTTGCGAGCCCCGCCGAGCACCGTCTCAGCTGTGCTATCAGCAAACCCACGGAGGTGCCCATCTGCTCCGTGAGTCGCGTAGCTCCAGGCACGCACCTCTCGGCCTGGGCCCCCGGGTCCCCCTCGCCCCACGCCCACCNAGCGATCATCCAGATGAGCCGGGAGCGCTGGAAGTGGCAGCTGCCATCGCGGAGTCGCTCCGCACCCGTCACAGCTGTCATACCGCCGTCGGCCGCAGCTCTGCGCGACAGGTTCCGCCGCTGCCGCTAAGGCCGCCGCGCGGAAGGGGCGAGGCCGGGGGCGGGACTGGGTACCGCCCCTTCGGTGGCCGTCCGGGGTTGGCACGGTGGGGGCGAGGCTAGCTCTGTTCGTAGGCGGGCCGCGGCTGAGGCATGCGGCGTTAACTGTGAGGAGCGAGCGACCCTGTGAGCGATGTGGCGGCGGGAGCGAGCCGTGCCCTGCGGCGGACTGGGACCGCGGGGTGCCGCCGGCTGTGGCGGCCGCTAGCGAGGCACCAGTGCCTCGCCATTTCCTTCGGTGAGCCTGCCCGCGGCGGCCGGCTCGGCCTGGCCTGCTTGCCGGACGGCTCTCCGAGGACTTGTGATGCAGGTGTGAGGTCAGGAAGTCGGCATTGCCCCGGGAGCGGGAGAACCGCAGCTTATGAAACGCGGTTATGAAATTCAACGCAAAACTTGAGTCAGCTTTTTCAGCTCAACTTTTTACAACTTAACTACGACAATCTGTTTTAGGGATGCACAAAATGTAGGAAATTGGACAAGTACCGCAGTTGTAGTGTGCCCCAGGGCAACATTCGTGTCCAGTACTCGCTGACCCCATCCTTTAGCACTCTCCTTAACTGTGTGCACCTTTGTATGCCACCCTGTTTGTTACCTCGGAGACGAGCAGTGCTGTGGTTAGACCAAGAGTGCCCTCTTGTGGCACAAATGATAAACAGTCACAAAAAGAGGGAAACGAGTTGGAAAAACGTCTTCCCAAGGTGTGGCTGGGCTCCAGGAAGGTGCAGACGGCTCTCTGGTACAAATATGCACAGTGTCGGTGGCGCAGCCCACCTATAGGTTACGCATGAGCAGTAGTTCTCGCTACTGGACTAAAAGGAACACGTAATAATAACATTTTTGTATCACTGAGCAGTTCAGTTTTATTATTTAGAATGCTACCTTCTCTTTTGAAAACTACCTATTTAAAGTGTATTAACTCCAGCATTTTCTGCTCTATGCCCTTTTGGGACTTTGTAGTCTGTGATGAATTTGTCCCAAGAACTCACCAGAGTCTTGGGAAAGGTGCCCACAGATATAATGTTGGCGGTGTGGGTGTGCATTGAGCTTTGCTACTTGGTTGCTTGACAGTGACTTTGACGGTGTAGAAGACAATGTGAGAAATGTTGACTGTGCTGTTATCCTTGCCTGAAGGCTAAATAAGCTGCTCTTTTAACTATGTGTTAATGACCTGCCTGTAAAGCTGTTTTCCTCAACAACTAATACAGCAAGTGCTGACCTTTTCTCAGCATGAACACTGTTGCAGAAAAGGGTCGCTATAGAGGGGTTTGATTTCGCATGTGTTTGAGTTAGTTTTGTTCTGTTCTGTCCTGAGACTGCTCTTTTTCCCAGTCTCTGTATTTCATTCCCAGCTACTCCAGCTCAAAGCATTTTGCTTTTTTTCCTGGGTTGTTCTGTGGAGATTACTGGAGAGTTTGGTAAGAAGTTCCTGCAGTGCTGTAACTTGCTGGGAGGCCATCTATAAAAACCCGTGAGGTTGCCTACACGGAATACCATCTGCATGATACAGTCACCTGGGTTGCTGTGCTGATGCAGGGGAAACGTGTGTGTAGCTCCACCTACAACGTTTTGGTACACGTCAGAAATTTCTAAAACTCAACTTTTTTTTTTTCAGTAGCCCATTATTTAATTTCTTGCTATTTAGAACATTGTAAGCAAATTGCTTCTGCCTGCCTGTAAATCCATGTCCAAAGGTTGTGCTGAGATTCTGAGATGGCCTGAGCTTTGTGGCAGAAGTGCCTAGGACTGCCCCTCACGAGGAGCTCTGCCCACGCACCGGTAATGCCTAAGGGCACAATAAGGCAGTTGTATTTCAATGTAAACCTAAAGAGGGGTTGATGGGCTGCTGCGCGGAGTTGGCTGGAGAGGGCAGTCACGTACACAGGAAAGAAAAGGGCTGTCAGCAGCCGGGTGGTACTGTGGCGGGAATGTGTTGTGAGGAGAAGGGGGGTGTTTTCACGGCCGTGGGGTGTGTGACCCGCAGCTGGATACAGGATTAACACAGCTCCATGTTCTTTTGCAGGCGTTGCCTATGCTAGAGGACATGCAGATACTGGTAGCTAGGAATTGGTGCAGCTGCCGTCACGATGACAGGGCTATCTAAGCTTCTGAAAAATATGAGCTAATCTGGCTTTACCCTGCTTCAGGCTGCACAGATTGCTAAACTGAGTCTATTTTTCAGTAGTTGAGGCCACAGACAAGAGAAGAAAATCACAGTCTCAAAAACAACTTGGAAAGAAAAAAGCCCAATGTTCCCTCATAATTACAAACAAGTCGGTTTTTTAATTTCACTTTACCTCTGTTTAGATTTCAAATTAGGTTGGTAGTTAAAGCCACAACTATTTTTTAAGTACCTAGCACCAAAAGAGTTGTTTGTTATGAGATCAACAGGTAAGGATGCTAAGCACACAATAACATGAAACTGAGATGCATGATCCTTTTTGCGATTTCAAAGAGAACTACATTAGTTTTAGGAAAAAAAAAAAAAGTGTTCACTCAAGTTGTCTGTAGGATCCTTAGGTCTCCATCCTGACTGGATATGTAAACTGAGATGGGTTAGTTCTGCAGAAATCAATAAAATTCTTCCTTCCTAATTCCTTAGACATAGCTGCCTCATTTCACACACTCAATACCAGTATATCAATCTCTTAGAATTTCAAATACTAAAGTTTCTGTTGTACCTAGTACTGGAGAAAACTTGTTCCTCCTTCAGCTTAGAAACATCTGCTATCTCTAACTTAGAGATATTGACTATCTCACTTTCTTCGGGAAGTACAAAGGGTATTTGCCAGGTAGTCTGCCTCTTTTGTTTGGTGTTCTTGGTAGATGCCAGAGACTAGATAGAGACAGGTTCTTCTGCGTCTTTTAAAATTCCTTTTTTTCAAAAAAAAAAAAGGGGGGGAGTGGGAGGATTAGTCTAATTCAGGACAACCTTTCTGGTATGAGTCATCGTACTGGAGTCAGTGTTGTGACTTGTGTAAACAGCAACTTTATGTAGAAGGAAAGATTAAGGGATTGGGGTTCTTTTAGGAAGTTACTTGGAAATTAACTGTAACCAACTTTAAACTGGATTTGAAGCCGGTATAAAAGAGCTGAGATGTATTCAGTGAAAGTCACTTAAGGAGATGGAATTGTCAGTAAAACATTTTTGAATATGGGCTGAATGACAAAATGCTGTAACAAAAGTGCTGCAAGCAACATCTGATACCTAATGTAACTAGTTAACATATGACTGGTCCTTTGCCATTTTTAATGGGGAGTTAAAAATTACACTTTAATCTTTAATTTCTAAGACAAGCTAAGGAAAAGTGTGATATTTGGAAATATTTCATGTTGCAGTTTGACAAGCATTGTAGTTCTGAGGTTAATGATCAAGATTTTCAGCAGATTTTCATACATAAAAAAAATTAAAAGAGTAATGAGATGTGCATAAGAATAAACGGTATGTTAAAGTAATTCTGCCTGTTGTAATGAATAGCCTTTGTGACTTGGAAGTGAATAAATGTTCCCCTATAACTCTGCTGTATCCTCTTCATAAGTAGATGTTTGATAAAATAAATTTGCTTCTATCACATTTTTAAGACAATTGGGAGCATAATTCGAAGTCTTGGGAATTGTTAGCTATGAAGGTCCTACCCAAATACTTTATTCTTCGCAAAGATTAGGAGCTATGTAACACCTATAAGCTATGAAAGTATGAGGTGCTTGTTGATTTTACTACACATTCAGTTTGTGCATTTTAGAGATGAATTTATGTACTATATCCTCATCCTCACACTATGACTGTGGGGGGGGAGGGGGCTTCTATTTTTAAAAAGGTACAGAAAGGTGAAAAAGAATTTTTTTTTTTGATCATGATGTGCTTCAGCCAACATTGCATTAATAAGCCCTAAAGTTTGAAGCCCAGGCTGCACAGAGAGTTTCAGTTCTGATCACAGTTGTGCATTTTATAGTTACGTATTTGTTTTTACTGATGTCTGCTGGAAGTCAATAACTGTAGTCCTACTGAAAATATTTTGTGAACATCTCCAATGGCTTTCTTTTAATACGTGAGGTAGCTTTAAAAAGTGAAAGAGCAACATCCACTTGAAATCTCAGTTTATAAATGTTGGATTTATGCTACAAGTATTTGATGGGATATTTTTAAATGGTTGTATGCTACAGGTATTTGACAGGATTTTTTTTTTTTTAAGGTATGTGTGGAAAGAAATGTTTTATGTAATTTAGGAAGGCTATTTTGTACCTTGCAGGCATAAATTACATGTGACCAGACAGCCTTGTTCATATTGGTAATTCTAGAAAAAAACCTTTGTATTTAGGCTATTCAAAACTGTATTACATACAAACAACGGGCCAGGCTGAAGGAGTAAGTCTCCAGCAAACCATCAGCATCTGATGATAGTGCAAGTGCTCTTTAATACATAGTATTTGGTGCCTGGTATCACTTCATGTTTCTCTGTGGAGGAATTCCTAACTCTTTGTTTCTGCTTCCTATTTTGAAAGGTACTGCCTTAGGTTGTGATGTTCTTCAGATGCACTGTAATAAACACAGGAGCACAGTGCTGGGGAAAAGGGAAAGGTTTACAATAGTTCACTGCTCCTGAAGGTCTGTTGGGACCAGCTCATTGCATCTTCATCATGTTTCTCAGTTAATGGGCAAGTTATGTAAATTGACATGGCTTTGTAGCTCTACTTTTCCCCTACATCTGAAATAGGAATATTGTGATGGAAAAAACTAACTGCAGTACAAAAAAGCCAGAGCACATCTAACAAAGAAATGGGGTCACTAGCAGATGGGTGAGATGGATGGGAAGCCCATTTCATTACAACCACATGGGTGGGGATGTTATTTGGGACATGAGAAGGAATAGGACTGTCAAGGGAGGTTAGAGAGATAGTTCTTTTGAGCAGGGAGGAGAAGACTGCAGACAACTTGTCTCCAGTCCTAACAGACTAGCCTTAAGGCCAAATTCACTCATGTTTAGGCAAATAGTTATCATAATGAAGTTTGGCAGACTACGATGCTGCAATTTGTTTTATTTCTATAGTTTGTGGGGGTGTTTGTATTCTGCCAGCAAAAGAGAAAGATATAGTCTTGTCTTAAAATATCTGCAGTTCAGAGGTCTGATCCTCTCAGGTGCTATGCATCCCCAAGTGTTTCTGGAGCCAGTCAGTCATAGGGCATCTGCCAGTTACACAAACAGGATGGGTGAGGGTGATGACAGATTTCCTTACAAAGGAAAGGAGACAGGGAATGAGATAGCAGGGAGTACAAGGGAAAGGATTACTGTAAAGTAATGTAGACTGTAAACCTGACTGTTCTGAGCATAAAATACTGCTACATTTGAATAAAATTGTATTTATTCTGGTGATACTGGAGCAAACAAGGGCTTGCCAGAATGAACTGCACTCAGTAATCCTCTGGAATCCCAGGCTGGATTTCAGGAGGATATTTTATATACAATTTTTATTTTTTCTTGAGATAGGATTTTAGTGAACACAGATTTGTTACTGCATGGGTTCCTGTGCAGCTTTCCTGCTCAGTGATCAAAGGGCTCATGAGTGCTGATGATCTATGCATTAGGCTTATTAAAAGTGGAACTCCTACTTCAGCCCGTTCCTGAGCTGATGTGGACCATGCTTTGCTGATTTGCTCTTCCTAGTGGTCATCCTAACCCTTCAGAAGCTCAGGCTCAGCCTATCCAAATTCTAGATCAGTGCTCCGTGTGGCTATGTGAGGCAGATCTGTCCCACAGAAGAGAGATTTCCCTCTGCCAGAGCAGGACAGATCATATTGCATGAGATTGGAGCACTAATCGTTATCTTCTCAGCAAGCCTGTGCTGTCCTACATCCATCTCCTAAGACTTTTTTTTTCTGCTGCCTTGAAGAAAAAGACAAACAGTTTGCAAATACTTTGGCTTCAGTTTTACCTGGAGTCTTATTTCCTTTAAAAGTTGAGGGAGTCTTCTCTTTGAAAGGGATGACAATTCATTTCAAGATTGTCACAGCACTCAAAAACTCACCAGTAGGCAGTATAATGATAATACAAGTAACCTTTTTTGTGTGGAGACAATAGCTTGCTGTTACATTTCAGAAATGAGATCTTGGAGTTGATAGATAATTCTCTGAGAACACAAGCTCAGTGATGATCCAAAAAAAAGCAAAGCAAATGTTAGGAGATATTAGGAAAACAATGGAAGAAAAAACCCCACTATTATCATAATACTTAAACCACCATTATTCCTCTACATCTTGAATGCTGAGAGTCAACCTAGTCTTCCTATCTCAGGAAGGATACAGTAACTACAGAAAAGGCTCCAAAAATGGCAACATGAATGATCAAAGGCATGGATTGAAGTGTTGAGATTTGATGAAAAAATTGGGCAGTGTGAACCACTGAAACAACTGAAAGTCATTCCACATTCTTACATTGGAGACAGTGAGCACCAAACAATTCTAGCTGGCAACATGTTAAGAACACATAAAAGGAAGTGTTATTTGCTGTAATATGTTTAAATCCTAGTCAGAGGATGCTTTCAAACAAATTTTACATAGAAAAAGACTGAATAAATTTGCAAAATAGAAGCATATTGTGTTTTTTGTGTACTTAGAAACTGAAAATGACCAATGTCATTGTCATCCTTGCTAAGTAGAAGTTACCAGAATGTGGCTAACTGAATGGTTCTAGATACCTACATTCCCTAGGCAGGTGTCCATTTTTGGCCACTCCTGAAGAGTTAAATATCAATCAGGCTAGATGGACATTTGGTCTTAGCGAGTATAAACTTTCTTTATGATTACTCTAGATTTCAGATAATTACAGTTAATGCTATGAATTATTTTAAGGATTAAATTAGAAAAAAATAAGTGTAAGACTATTGAAAAGTTATGTGAAACTGGCCTAATGCTTTTTTCACCTTGAAATCTAGAGATTTAATGTGAAGTGACTCAGAGCAAGACTGGTATCTCTCAAAAGTGAATAGTGTTTTTAGAAATATTGCTTTCTTCCATCTTTAAGTTAGAAACAACATTCACTTCTGGTAGGAAAAAAGGCTAGAACAATGCTTTGGCATAATGAAGATATTTACTGTCAGGGAAAGCTTAGTGGTGCAGGTGACTTGTCTCTCAAGACCCAGTTCTGGACTGGGGAGTGAATGTTCTTAGAGAGCAAGAATTATCTAAGTTCACCCTCTTTTTGCTCATGGTGCAAAATGTGTCTCCATCCTGCTTGCCCTGGCACATCACAGAAGTGTGCACGTCTGGTCACTGGGTTATTTTCAAAACAAGACAGACTGCTGTAAGTGCTCCTTCCCTTCCACAGCAGGTGAAAGCACAACCATCACTTGGCAGCTAACACTCTTTGGACGGTTCCCTAGGTGCATCTGGCTATGGCAGTACTGTGCATAGGGAGAAACCTTTGTGGAAGAAAATCCACATTGTTTTGCTGGATTTCATGTTTTCCCATTTGAACGTGTAATCTCTTTGCAATTCTCAGGGTTCCTTTGTAGCATTTTTATTTTGATGATGTAAGAGCTGCCTTTTACTGCCAAGCCCATAATTAAAGTAGTGTTGACTTGTAAGTAATGGCCTGCAAAAAGTGTACCAAAAGATAATTAAAGATGCACTCCAGATAAGCAGGGCACGAGCATCCTTTTTATGAGGTGTTAATGTCTGAAGACCAACTAGTGAAATTGATCTTGCCTCCTTCAGGATGAAAGTTCTGTTTAAACATCAATAGCATTGTACTGCCCTAGAAAATGTTTGATGTAGGGATTTCTAAAGGGCTGTGCTTGTTCTGACTCCCCAGGCAGGCGCCTGATGACACAGCCTGCCCATTTATGCTCACGTGATTTGGGGTCTCCTTTGCAACTCCTAACACTACGGCTACTCTAGAGGGAGAGGCGAGAGGCGCTCCCAATGCCTCATTCGGGACTAGGAGACATTTTCAGAGACATTTTAAAGAGCACTGTGGCTACTGCTTGTCTAACAACTGCCTTATTTCCCCTAAACGTCCTTTACCTACATGTCTTTCATTTTTGTTACATTTTCAGCATATCCCACATGTGATTTGGATACCTCTGTAACTATATTTGCACTACAACCCTGACATAAAGGATCATTGGCAGAGGACACCGTGCTGAAATGACACTCTACTGAAATCTGTAGCAAAATTCTATGGATTTTGGTGAGAGCCTAAAGGCATTCTACAAACCAAAGAGATGCTGGTTTTGTTAAGCATGCTGCTTTGGGTATTCCTGCTTCCTTTCTCATAATCTTCCCATTCCCCTATTTGTGAAATGAGTAAAAATTACAGGGGAGGGAATACTATTTTCTCAGTACAGTTTAGGGATGGGGAGCTCACAAACAGTTGTTTTCATTACGATTGACATGCAACAGTATGATCATGCCAAGGGAACACGTGCAGCAAGGGCTGGTCATTGGTTTTGTCTGGATTAGTGTATGGTAAAACTGTAGATGTAGCAGAAATCAGCTCTTGCATTAGGTCAAGTTCATATGTCTTAGCAGAAGAGGAGGGGAAGGCAAAGATTGCCATCTTCTTTCCTGGAAGCTCACTTAAAGGAAAACTTGCAAACTAAGTCTCTATCAATTAGCATTGCAAAGAAAATCTCTGAAAATGAAGGGTGTAAAGAGGCTGCCTGGCAGAGTGCCTGAAACACTCTGGGAAGTGTGAACTGCTCTCCATAGCCAGAAGATATTAACAAAAGCCTGGTCTATTTGACCTAGCTACAGGTGATGGACAGTCACTATTAGCAAGTAGTGCAAGTCGGTGCAAGCCTCTGCTGACTCCTCTTTATCTCTTCTGCACTGGCTGTGGCCATGACCTGTGTATGTGTGTTGGCAGAGGTGGCTTCCCTGGCCTTTTGGGATCAATATAGCATGCTGCCTCCAAGGTCAGCTTTATGTTGTAGTTACTCTTATAGGATGGTGTTTTCTGCCATGAAAACTGGGAATTCAGGAAGAAAAATGACAGCATTTATTCTAGCCTTCCCTGTGGCCAGACTCAGTGAGTAAGCTCTCTTTGTACCCTATAAACATCTTCAGTATTCTTGTTCCAGTTTATTATGCACTCCACGGACAGTTGTACTGGACTTGCAGAGAGAGAGAGAAAGGTCATATGCAATTCCATGCTTTCTTGTGACAGTTTAAATCAGGGCTCCCCAACTCTTTTACTCTCTGCTCCTGTGTGTGTCCACCTATGCTGGTGCTTGAAAAAAAAAACTAACCTGGCCAAAAAACCCCCAGTAATCAGTGGTCTGAGTTGGCTGATTTGCTACTCAAGTGTGCACTGGAGGTGGTATGTGCAGGACTGTGTACGAAACCATATGGGGGCTTAAAGGTAGATAGAATTCTACCTTTTACGCTTAGAGAAAGAAATAGCTAAATCTGGATTTGCTGTAGAGAAGACCCTCAATAAAACTATGCCACCAAGCTTTATATGTCTGCTTATTGTGTCTGAGCCTTTATCTACCCCTCCATACATGTGTATCTGCATATTAAAAGTGAACTAAAGCCAAAGGACTAGCAGCATGCCTTGACTGCACCTACAGCTGCTGTACCACTTGCCAACTGGCTGCTTTTTTCCCTTCTCCCACGTGAAAATGTTTGCTTACAGATTTTATTGTTTACGCTGACAGGAAAACTTCTGAAGTATCCTAGAACTCTAGGGGAGAAAAGAAAACTTGTGGGATTTATCTATGCCATGACAGCCCAAGCTTATGGGAATGTTACAGTAGAAGAAACGTGAGGACTACTGAGAAATTGGTCCAGGCTGTTGTTTCCAGATGTTCTGGGCTACATGCTGCTGTCATCCCTCTGAAATTTTCATTGCCTTCATGTGCACTTGAAAATAGTTAGGTAAAGTGGTTTCTGAGGGCATTTACCTTGCTTTAGGGACACAGCTGCTAAACAAATCCAGTCTCTGGAGTACTAGTTTCACAGGGACTGTCTCCCCTTTCTGGAAAAATATTTATTTTTGTAGTGAAGTACCATAGTGGTGTCTGTAATGTTAAAACCCTTGCCCAGCTTAACACAAAAGTGGATGGATGGTGGACACACTGGTGCTCGCAGTATACAAAGAGAACGTAACAGCTTACAGACTTTGTCCCTGTACCCTTCAGCTTCAGAGCAAGCTGGAGCAGGTCCCAAATCTGAAAAATTAATGGGGTATGTTGAGGTGAAAACACATGAAGTAATGATGCTGTTGTTCTTGAACACCTTCAGTGATGGCCATTAAGGGCCACATTTGACAGATTATTACACTGACTAATTGATTTCCTGCTGTTCTAATCCTGTTCTAACATTTAATCCTTCTCGGCACTGCAACTGTTGCTCCCTGTAAGTCATTATGTCACTCTTGGCTCTCTAAAAATGTATTTCTGGCCTCTCTTTTGGATTAATACACTGGTCATGATTTCACCTTGTGCTGAAAGCACAGACCTTGCATGTTCTGTACATGACTTGGATGAGTAGAGCTGTCTGGAGTTAAAAAAAAAAAGGCAACCCTAGGAAAGGACAAGCTTTTGCTGAGCTCTTCAGCATACACTCAGGAATGAGACAGCTCCTTCTTTCCTAGGTGAGCTCAGAGTGTGCCGGGGAGGCTTTGTCCTTTGTTATGAAGGTGGGTTTTGATGCAATGTCTAGTAAAGCCAGCAGCATTTTATTTAAAATACTGCAGTTAAGTTGATGAGAAATGTCTTATGGATAGGAATAGGAGTTGGGTAACTCAACAGGGAAAACAAGGACTTGTCACCTGGGTGGCACTTGGTGTCACCAGTAGGAGCTGAAACGGTTCCCTTCAGAAGGGCAATGTGAAGGTCTCCCTGCAACTAGGGGAACCACCGAGTTTCCAGCAGACCCCCAGGCCCGCGATTCAGAGATGGGGTGCCTTCTCAGAAGGCCAAACTGAAGGTGAAAGATAACTTCATTAAATCATCTGCTCTCCATTTGAATTAAAGAGAGTTCGATGGGTTTGTGGCGGCAGCGGGGGCTTCGCTGGGAGACGGTTTGGCTCCTTCGATGGGGCGAGACCTCATTATGTGTATTTTGGTGATGGGATGACAATGGAGGTGTGGGAGACGGCTCTGAGTCACCCTCGGAGGCCCGGCGGCCCCGGCCCGATTGGTGGGGCAGGCCCGGGCGGGTGGGGGTCGCTAACGGCCAGGGTGGAGGCTTCATAAGGCGAGGAGCTGCCAGTGCCGCCCCAGTGTCTGAAGACCCCGGACCGCATGGAGCTCGCCAATCTTCCCTCCAGTCCCAGCCCCATTCCCAGTCCCACCGGTAAGCCTCCCTAGTGGGCTACGGCCGGTTGGGTTGCTGGCGGTGGTGGGGCTGGGGCTGGTGTTTGCGGCGGGGCAGGGCACGGGGAACGCGGCTCGCCGCGGCCCCGGCTGACCACTGCTCCCTTCTCTCTCTCCGCAGGCGAGGCCCGGACGCGCCCCAGCACGGGACGGGAGGGCGGCCGGCGGAAGCGGACAACCTTCAGTAAGGCCCAGCTGGAGCTACTGGTCCGCGCCTTCGAGAAGGAGCCTTACCCCGGCATCGCTATGCGGGAGCAGCTCTCCGGCCTTACCGACATCCCCGAGTCCAGGATCCAGGTGAGAGGGCCGGGAGAGGCGGGCGCAAGACGGGGATGCTTTCCCCTGGCCGAGGCCGCGGTCGGGCCTCGGCGAGGGCAAGCGCTAAGTCTCCGCTTGCATCGCAGGTGTGGTTTCAGAACAGGAGAGCCCGGCAGCTGAATCACAAGAAGAGCGAGGCCGCCGGTTATCCCAAGCCAGCCTGTGGCAAGCAAAAACCGACTCGCTGCGGCGGCGGATGCCAGGAGAGATCCCGGACGATGCAGGGGCTTGGGCCAGATCGGAGTCTCCTCCACCCGCAGCCCGGCCTTCCAGGAGGAAACCAGAGTTTTTCTGGTCAGCCGTTGCCCTGCTCGGAGCAGCCTTATTCAAGACTCGACACTTATTTCAGGAACTTGGATAACACTTACGGAGCCCCAGGTCAGACCTCAGCTCACTTCAGTTTGGACTGCGTGGGAAAAGGGGTCCCACTTGGTGCAGGTGGTATGGGGAGTCATCCCCAGCTTTCACTCCCTGTGCAGCAGGCACAGGAATATCCATACCTGAAGAAATCTTTTCCTGAAAGCTACTACTCAGATGCAGATGTTTTCTCGTCTTGTATAGAAGATCACCAGTACCTGGCAGCTAAAGAAAACATGTATAGAAGGCCTGTCTTAAACACTAACCAGGGCCTGGACGATGAAAGCCATTTGTATATCAAGTCAAATGCTTCTCCCTTTGGGAAGGGCTCCATTTTCAATTATGGTGAAGGGGAATCTAAGCCTGAGCTTCAGCAGATGAGGCACAGTCCACCTCTGGTTGCAGCTAGTCATGCTAGTCCTGCTTTGGTACTTACAAAACATGGAGGGTATCAAGGGACACTTGCTGCTCCAGCTCCCTTGTATGGGCAGCAGCTACTGGAGACAGTAAATGACTATGACCCTCCTTGTCTGGGCATGAGAAATGAAATTTTGGGAACTGGATTAGATTTTCTGTTTGAGAATGAGCAAAATGTGGAGCAAAGTGGGCCAAAAAGTTACCTGTTTGCTTTTGGTGGCCAGAGCTCAACCTGTAATTGGGGTCATACATGAAACTGACAGTGGTCTGCTTGCCTGATAAAAAATGAATGGGGTTTTTTTGATCAATTGGCAATATTGTCCAAAGTGGCTAGAGGTTTTGCAGATCTAAGTGTGGAGTCTTTGCTCTGAATTTTGTGCACTGTCTGGAAAAGGAAGGAGGCTAAGTAAAGTTAGCAAGGGCTAGAGGATAATTAACTGCTGAATGTGTGCTAGCTCCCCACCCCATCCTATGGGAAGTGTCACCAAACTGCTTGCTGTATTCCTGTGTGGGTTTGATTATTGGCAGCCTCCTGTTAACATGCACATACAGACTGGTCTTCACAAATAAATCAGTTTAGTCTGTGTTCAGACTGTGGTGGGTTAATTCTGCTAGGAAGCTTGGGACTATGGCAGTTTGTGGTCTTAATGTAGTGAGTTTTGTTTCTACTCTGCTTAGAATTCACTTACTTTAAGAAATCTGTAGAGAACAGATTTATTTATGGCTTTTAGTGGAGAAAGCATTAACAAGAGCAGGGTACAAGCATGGGGAAAAGAGCCTTGGTGGTTGCAGGGAATGGTTCACTGCGTGTGTTTGCATTTTAGGTATGCTCCTGATAAAGAATCCTGCTGGTCTTTTCCTAGATACTTAATGTATAGTGTTTTCATTTAAAAATGACAGCATATGTAGCCATTCAAAAGGCAATATTTTTGTGATTTTTCTGTTGTATAATGTTTTTCAATTTGTCTTTTTTTTCCAAATTATAGTTTTCTATTTGCCACATTAAGTTCTTCTACCTTGGGATAATGAACTTGTAGAATTGCACTCACAGGAAAAAAACTAATTGTGTTCCATCTCTGCATTTGCACGTTGAGCCTATTTTCAGACTTCTCAAGATCCATGGCTATCTGGAAGACCACAGTAATTATAGAAGTGTTCTTCATGTGTATTTCTGGAGACCTGCCATGATTGTGTATTAAAGCAGTATTGGGTCTAGAATGCTGAAAACTATACATGCAAATCCTTTTTTATATTTAAAATGTGGCTCTGCAATATTTTATGCCTAGATTTTAATACATATGTTGTTAACTTAATTACTTTGTTAATAGAACAAATGAAACATAATAAAATAAACTTAAACCCAGACCATTGTTTTATTCCTGAAGTTGATACCTCTGTGAAGAGGCTATCTATTGAGATGTGTACACAAGACGTCCAGAAAATTAGTCCTGACTTTTATCAGTAATTTTTACCTGTGGCTGTGAAAAAGTGACTTAACTTTTATCCCTGGACTTGAAGAATTGGAACATGCTTGTGTATTGCAGAAGAACATAGCTTCAGACACTTGGCTGCAAGGCACTTTGAAAAAGTTGTACCCGAGAGCTATGTACAAGGTGATGATTATATTTATGATCATATATATGACTCTAAGTAAACTTTTAAAAAACTTACTTATTTACACATACCCTCTCCTTCATAAGACCTACTCAATCAGATGTGAAACTCATTCCTAGGTATGGAGAGAACAAGAATAATTTTACCTATGAAAAGCTTGTAGCAAAACAGCCTTCCTTTGTAAAGAGTGAGTTAAGAACAAGAGGAAAAAGGGCTTCTGGAAGAATAGCCTCCCCACTAAAACAACAAGGATACATAGATTCATAGAATGGCCCAGGTTGGAAGGGACCTTAAAGATCCTCTAACTCCAACCCCCTGCCATGGGCAGGGATGCCACCCACTAGACCAGGTTTCCCGGGGCCACATCCAGCCTGGCCTTGAACAGTGCCAGGGATGGGGCAGCCACAGCTTCTCTGGGCAACTGTGGGCTTTTGGTTTCCTCCCTGGCATCAGTGGCCTCTTGGCAGGCAGCACCAGGTCTTCCCATAGTATCTTCCCTGCAGATTTCAATGCACTGTAACCAGCTCCCTCTTATCCCATAAAAAGGTCTGAGGAAGGAGGGTGACTGTTACAGGTTCCCTTAAGGGATACCTGGTCTTGCAGTATATCCAGCTGTTTCCCCTCTTGCTCTGTAGACATCTTACACTGTCAGAGCTCACAAAGCTGCACGAAGGCAGCTGTGTTAGGTGTTTGGCATTGACCTGTCACTCCCTGATGCTCTAATACTACCAGGCACTGCAACCACTTTATTCAGTCTAGGGAACACACTTCTCCTATTACAAATCCAGTTTCCAACACTGAAGTGGAATGCAATCTAACTACCTTTCATGAGCAAGTCCAAGAAAAAAGAATAATTCTATCACAGAGCTACCTAACTTGTCAAAAGAGAGATAGTGAGGACTCAGGCTTACCAATGTGTTTTATAGTCAGCCTGTGCCCACTCCACAGCTACATGTCTTGCATTCCTCATTTTCTGGGAGCTGCAAAACATTCCTTTCTTCTCAGCTGCCTCCTTTAGCAGCAGGACCAGAGCGACAGCTGGGAGTCCTCCCTGGAAGCTGCACGCCTGGAAGACAGGATGTGGCCAGCATCACAGAGAGAAGCAGTTAATGACCTGGACACCTCTTTAGCAGCCCTACTCCTCGGTTTCTGTGCAAAAGGCAAGTTACCCTGGAGGAGTGGGCTCTTCACTTAGTTAAGCAGGGCTTGTGCCTATAAATAGCTTCAGGAGGACTCGCCTTAAGGCATAGGCAGAGTCCTGAGATAAACAACTACTCACTTCTTAACTGGAGTACCTTGTCTTCTGCATGCCTAGTCATGTCCTTGTGGAGTGGTGGACTTGGTATCTCTGCCAAGCAGAGAGGGACCTGGGGGTGCTGATTGACAGCCGGCTGAACATGAGCCAGCAGTGTGCCCAGGTGGCCCAGAAGGCTAACGTCATCCTGGCCTGTATCAGTAAGTGTTGTCAGCAGGAGCAGGGAGGTGATCATGCCCCTTTACTCAGCTTTGGTGAGGCCTCACCTTGAGTACTGTGTCCAGTTTTGGGCCCCTCACTACAAGAGGGACACTGACGTGCTGGAGAGGGTCCAGAGGCGGGCTACCAAGCTGGTAAAGGGCTTAGAACATAAGCCTTATGAGGAAAGACTGAGGGGTCTGGGCCTGTTTAGCCTGGAAAAGAGAAGATTGAGGGGAGACCTCATCGCTCTCTATAACTACCTGAAGGGAGGTTGTAGAGAGGCAGGGACTGGTCTGTTCTCCCTAGTAGAGAGTGATAGGACAAGGGGAAATGGATGGAAACTGGGCCAGAGGAGGTTCAGGTTAGATATTAGGAAGAATTTCTTTACTGAAAGGATTGTCAGCCATTGGAACAGGCTGCCCAGGGAGATGGTTGAGTCACCATCCCTGGGGGGGTTTAAGAGACTGGTGGATGTTGCGCTGGGGGGAATCGTTTAGCAAGTTGATAGGGCTAGGACAAAGGCTGGACTCTATGATCTTTAAGGTCTCTTCCAGCTGTAACTATTCTATAATTCTATGAAAAAAGTCCCATCTAAGTACAGTTCGTCAGAGTTTGTAAGCACTGGAAAGCCCTTCGTAGGTGTTTGTTTCTTACCCTCTGACTTGCTCCATCTCCTATAGTGCTGGGTAAGGACTTATTATTTTTCTAAAGACATTTTTATCACATGGATTTTTGGGGACGGCAGCCAGAGCTCACGGGGACAGCTTCGAAGGCTGCAGCAGGCGGGAATCCCGAGCGGCAGTCAGGGCCGGCCGGCCACGGGCAGTCGTCGCCTCAAGCACCTGTGCTGTGGGGCAAGCACGGCCGGACAGCTACCGCGGACCGCCGCGGCGCTTGCGGGAAAGTTATTCACTCATCAGCCGCAGCTAGGGGTCAATTTCCCGCATGCCGACGCAGAACAACTACGCCTCCACTGGTGCCAGGCAGCTCCAGACCAATTTGGACTGCGCCGTGTGCGCCGGCAATAGGTTTCCGCCGCAGCCACTTCTGGCGGAACTCCGAGCGCAGCTGCTGTTTCTGGAGGGGTGGCACAACGGAGCGGTCAGTGCGGGCCCACGTGGACCGTGAGGCGTGTAGGACGGGTGGGTAGTGGTGGCCTCTGGGTCGTGGTCCTGCGGGACGATCTTCTCCCCCTCCTCAGGGAGCGCGGGGTCGGCCGGCGGCGTGCCCGGGAACTCCCTGCCGTGGTGGCATTGGAAGTCGGCTTTGCTCGGAGTAAAGTAGCGGTTGTGCCCCTGTGCTGGCCCTTACCGCCGCTGTGGGCAAGGAGCAAGCAGCAGCGGGAGCAGGCTGTGTGCCTGGTCCGGGCACCTGCGTGCTGCCGGGCATGGAGGCCGGCGTGGGCCGAGCCATGAGGCTGTAGGGGCTAGAGCGTGGTACCTCCGTTCGCAGGGCCTGAGGGCTGCCAGGAGAGCTGCTCTGCCCTGGGCAGACTTCGGCGCTTTTTGTGTGCGGCCAGGCGGGTCGTAAATTAGCTATTGTTTTAGAGACGGTTAAGTGATGTTTCATAGTGCCTCTGTTCTCTCCCAGGTATGCTGCGTGCCTATGCTGTATGTGCTAACTGCACTTTTTTTCCTAGGTCAGCTGTGCACAATATTGCACAGAGGCAAACTACCTCATCTAGGTTATATCAATTGCTGAAAGGGTAAGATGGAGGAAAAAGAGAAGAAGAAGCATCGTGCAAAGCACAGTGGTCCAAAGGCAGAGAAGAAAAAGAAACGTTATCTCAATGACTTAGGAATAGGAGATGAAGAGAATGCACGGAAGAGAAACCCCAAAGCCTTTACAGTTCAGTCTGCTGTGCGGATGGCCAGAACTTTCCATAGGTGAGAAATAGGATTTGGTTATAGAAGCATGTCAGGTTGGCTGGATGTGTAGAAATACACATAGTGTAATTGGTAGTGGTGTGTTTACATAGCTTTCATCGTTCACCAGGTTGTGTGGTAGTTTATGTGTGCATCAAAAGTGTGATGCTTTCTGCATCCTTGTTATGTACTGTAGCTGTATTAGTCTTAATGGAGAAAAAAATGTTTATGGCTCCTTACACTTGATGGGAGTTCCACCCTTTCTGGACTCTTGGTGAAGCTTTGTATCAGACTTTTGCAAATATTGAAGATGTTTAAGGAAACAAATATTGCTGGTTTAAGTTCTTGTGTTTTTACAAATTTCTTCTCAGAACTCAGGATTTGAAGACTAAAAAACATCACATTCCTGTGGTTGACCGTAGTCCTTTGGAGCCACCTCCTGTGGTGGTGGTTGTAGTCGGCCCTCCCAAGGTTGGGAAAAGCACCTTAATAAAATGTCTCATTAAGAACTTCACAAGGCAAAAACTGGTTGAAATCCGGGGTCCTGTTACAATTGTTTCAGGTGAGAACAGAGGAGAAATGAAAATGCTTATTTTGCACTTCTTATTTGTCTTGGTTTTAGAGCTAGGGCATGTTCATGTTCTTATAATTTTTGGTTATTTTGAAGAAATCATTTGGATGTGTTATCAGGCATACTTATTACAGTAAAAGAATAGTGAGATTTACGGGTTTAGGGAAGTCTGTGGTTTGTTGTTGTTTGTTTGTTTGTTTTTTCCTTTCCCTCCTTTCTGGCTTTTTTTTCCCAGTTTCTTCCACCCCCTAGACCTTTCCACTGAGTTCTGTTTTCCCTTTTGAACTGACTTTCTCTGGCTTCATCCTAACCTCTACACACATTTCCCATTCTTTCAAGTTCTCTGTCCTGTAATCCTGTGTTTGTCTGTCTTTTTTTCTTAAGTCAAGAATTAATTTGCCTAGCCATTTCCAGTTACGTTTCTCCACCTCACCCCCTGGTCAGTACCTTTTCCTCTTTTTAAAGTTTTTGGCCCCAGTTTCCACATGTCATATTCTGTTCCCTTAATACTTTTCACTGGATAGTGTCAGGGAGGATCACTGAGCTTCTAGGGGGAGCACAGCCTACAGCAGCTCAGGGAACCAATTTGTAAGGGAGATCTTGCTTGGATACAGACAGCTGTATGATGCAGGCAGACTCTTTACAGATTGTAACCAATAAATCTCCTTTTGCTAAGGAATTATTGACAAATATGGGAAAGGAAAAATGGAAAGGAAAATTCATATGTTAAATTGAATTTCCTAATTGATCTCCTGGGACTCAAGGGTTAAATGTTGCAGTTGATGGTGTGAAGGGAAAAAAAAAGTGATACCTGTTGTCTGTAGTTGTTTAAACTTTATTACTCCTGTTGTCTAAAGTTCAGTTAGCTAACTAACATTAGTCGAGCCAAGTTAACAGTGGGTACTTTTTTTTCCTCATTTAGATGCATATTAAGAGATTTTTTTGATCGCTGAGTAATTTATTTTTTTTAAGTCTACTACAGAATATATTTTTCCTAATAAAATGAAAAGAACAAAAATATGTGATAGAATCCACAGTATTAACTAAAGACAAAAGAAGCATCTTTTTTTCAAAGTTAAAAAAAAGCAATTTTTTTGCTATTAGCATTGTTTTTGAAAGACCAAACAACTCCTTTGAAAAAGTACTCAGTCTGATAGTTTTAAACCAAAAAGTTAAGATTTGGCAGAATTAGAAACTTTTGTAAACAGGCATTTCTACAATGGTGCATGTTGGATGTGCTAGGCAGGAATTTGAGTCCCAGATACTCCTCAGGAACTTCTTGAATGTGACTTGTAAGAAAAAGAGTGGACTAAGTAGTTTGCTCCTTCTCTTTCAGGTTTTGATTCTCAATTCTGTTTTCAGGTAAAAAACGCAGGCTAACTATTATTGAATGTGGATGTGACATTAACACGATGATTGACCTGGCTAAAGTTGCTGATTTGGTAAGTTCATAATGACACATGATTTCTACTATAATTTATATTGAAAATACTACTTGTGACTGGACTGCACCAATGTCTGATTTCTCTACCTGTTACTATCAAAGGCAAAACTGTCTTTGGTTTCAGAGAGAACAGGACTAAGCTCAACAATAAACCTAATATTTTGGAACAACCCCTAGGACTTTCACATCCCCCTACCCTGAGGATAATGAAACGTGTGTGTGGTGATGGGGAGGGTGTGCAAAAAGGGAAGTGCAACTGTACTTCATTGCTACTGCAACTGGTAAACTCAATGGAAAAATCTCGTGACTTTTAATTAAGGGATTTTGTCAAACCATGTGAAATTTGAAAACGATTTTTAATCAAGAAGTTTTCAACTAATGTATAAAGTAGAAATATTTATTAGTTTGCTAGCTGATACTATTTAATGCAGTCTGATGCCTCCATGTTTGAATATTGCTGTGTAGTGTTATGACTGATTTCATTGGAGTGGAGTCACTATTGTAATTTACTTGTAACTTTTGCTTCAGTGGGTAACATCTACAGATCTTGGGGACCCAATGAATGATCCATTTGGCTATTCAGAATTTTACTTTTATGTGTGGATTTGTGGTACATTATTTATACCTGATTAGGTTTTGGGATCTTTATCTAAATATTAACTGTCTAAATATATAACTACATGCAAAGCAATAATCCAGGTATTCTTCTTGCATGTTTTTCACTTGAGGAAGGGAGATGTATTAAAAAGATACCACAATTTTCAGTTAGTGGGTGTGATGAATGTTTGAGGTTCTGCATGCACATGATAATGATGAGAATCTGTTTGGTTTTATTGTTAGGAGGCTGAGATTACATAGTTGCTTGCATATCTGTCAACAGTTTTCATGTTGTTTTAAGATGTTAATTAATCTGAGGCCCTAATATGACTTTGCTTCCATTTTCATGTGACTGTTGGGTGCTGTTTTCCTGTGTCATTGTGTTTTAGTGATGTTGTTTAGTCTGGAGAAGAGGAGGCTCAGGAGGGACTTTCTTGCTGTCTAGAAGTACCTGAAAGGAGGTTGTAGTGAGGGTAGGGCTCTGTCTCTTCTCCCAAGTAACAAGTGATAGGACTAGAGGAAATGGCTTCAAGTTGTGCCAGAGGAAGTTCAGATTATATGTTAGGAAGAAATTCTTCACCAAGTAGGTTATCAGGCATTGGAACAGGCTACCCAGGGAGGTGGTGGAATCACTATCCCTGGAAGTGTTAAAAAAACGTGTGGATATGGTGCTTGGGGACATGGTTTAGTGGTGAGTGGTAGTGTTGGCTGGACAGTTGGACTTGATAGTCTCGGAGGTCTTTTCCAAACGTGATCCTATGATAACAGTAATTACAATGTGTGAAGTAAGTTTGTCTCATTTTACCAGAAGACTTGCCCTTAGAGGCATTAGTGCACCCAAGACAGATATAAAAAAATTTTTTTTCTCAGACTTTTCTGCAAATGTTGGATTTTGCATATTTTAAATTCACCAACTGAACACTTGTTCAGACCTTATTATGATACTGAATGTTATTGCATCCATAGAGCAGCCTTATTCTTCTATAGTTTCTTTGGAGTCAAGGAACAAATCCAATCTATATAAAGGAGATTTGATTGACTGGAAGAAGAGATTTGATTTCCTAAGCCCCGCTAACTTCTAAAGCAGCCAAGATCCACACGTTAATTAAAAAGCCAAGGTTGATATTCAGGTTATATGAAAGTAAAGAACAAAACTTTTTTCAAGACTGTGGTTCCCAAGAAACTTGACTTTAAAGGTATGGTCTTTGAGATTAGCTCGTGTGGGGGCACTGTTGTATTGTTGTGTCATGTTGTACACTGATATTGTAGTGAAATGCTCATGTTGGGTTTTCAGGTTCTAATGCTTATTGATGCCAGCTTTGGATTTGAGATGGAAACATTTGAATTCCTGAACATATGTCAGGTACACGGCTTTCCCAAAATTATGGGAGTTCTTACCCACCTGGATACATTCAAGAACAATAAGCAATTAAAGAAGACTAAAAAGAAGCTAAAGCACAGATTCTGGACTGAAGTGTATCCGGTATGACAGTCAACATTACTTTTTCCTCTGTTTTGCATTGTGAAAGCTAAATTAAAAGTGAGGCAGTGCTTAAGTGTTTATTATGTTCTTACATCTTTTAAATAACACTATAAATGGATAGTCCTGGTGTTGTATCAGATTACATAATCTTTCTATTTGCCAAAATACTTGTATAATTAATCTCTATCCCAGTGTGACTAGCTACTAAAAATGGTATTAGCAATAAGGTCTCTTATGCAGGTGCTATGCAAGGAGGATCTGTTTGTAGGTTGGAGAGACAAATTACCCATTGTACAAGGTTTTCTGGATGTGAATTGTTTTCCCCTAAAATTTAGGGAGCAATTTGCATGTTGAGCTAAACTGGTTAGTCTGATCTTTTGCAACCGGTTGTAATCTACAGTTTCAGATTATGATTTGCGAATTAGAATTGCATAATTTTTTTTTTCCAGTTTTGTAGATATTAAATTGATGATTAGTGTTTTTACATATTTTTAATCTGCTTAGGGTGCTAAGCTGTTTTATCTGTCTGGAATGGTTCATGGAGAGTATCAAAAGCAGGAAATTCACAATTTAGGGCGTTTTATCTCAGTTATGAAATTCCGACCTCTTACTTGGCAAACATCTCACCCCTATGTTCTCGCAGACAGGTATGTGTTTTTCTCTCTGTTTTTCAATCTCAGCATAGATAGCACCTTGCTGTTTAATAACCCCATAATATTAGGGCCAGACAGCTATGTGTGTGAGTGGATATTTGGTGTTACCTAGGTGGCTTTAAGGAAGTGAAAGCATACTCTTTAGGCTTGTGCCAGTAACTTCAGCCATGTGTTTTCACTTACATTGGATCATGTAGGTAGGTCTTTGGTATATTGTAAATAGTTTTGAAACACAGAAGAAACCCCCCGTGCTTTTTGATAATTATATTTAATTTCTGTGGGGAAAAAAACAGCATTTCATCAATTTGACAACAGCTGCTGAATTAGTCCTCTGAGTTCCCCTTGAGAACATCCCTTCTGCTCCTTGTCCTTGTATAGCATTTGATTCACAGTCTCTTTTGAACATGAAGGTGACCTTGGTGGTGGCTGTGCCTACTCAAGAAATTGCCTCACCTTTCATATTTTATTGCCCGATGCTCACAGTTTAAGCTCCCGCTAGAATCCAGGGCACCTAGAGCAAGTCTCTGAATTTTGAAGTTCGTATTCTTTAGAAAAACTTGTCAGAGGGGTGGATAAGCATCATGCAAAGTCCTGCAAAATAGACAAAGTGCATAGCAGGAAAATGAGAAAAACATACTCTGTGGTCAGAATATTTTATGTAGTCAGTCTTTCAGTGACATTCTCTTAGGTTGCTATAACTGTTAGAATTGTTTTGGTTCTTCAGCCAGTAGCTAAGCTGATCTGCAGCCAGAATATGTGTCCATCCTCTTCCTTGGCTGTGTGTTTTTGTTGCCTCCCTTGTGCAGTGTAGAAGGGAGCTCTGGAAGGAGATTCCCCCTCATCTGCCTGAAACCAGCAAATCTTTCCCTCTGCCCTTTCCTGTGGTGGTTTTTATGTTGCCCAACCACAGTTGTTAGGGAAAAGGTGATACTGTGTGGCTGCAGGGAATGCAACTTTCAGCTGTTTTAGGGTGTTGTTCTGCTTTCCCCGCAATTGCAAAAGTGATTCGAGGAGAGTTGTGTGTGGAAAGTGTACAAACAGTAATTAAAATGTGCTAAAAAAGGAGTACATGTTTAGTGAAATGCCAGTAAGTCTTCTGGAATATATCCTTGAACATGATTATACAAGTTTTAAAATAGATTTTAAGATATTTTTTGAAAGATACTTTTTTCTGTGGATTTTTTTCTTAATGATCATTCTGGGTGTTTTTCTGCATGTTGGGTAGGATGGAAGAGTTGACAAACCCAGAAGATGTAAGAATCAATCCCAAATGTGACAGGAAGATATCACTCTATGGATACTTGAGAGGAGCACACCTAAAAAACAAAAGTCAAATTCATATGCCAGGTAATTTGTCAATAGGATTGCATCAAGCACTCCATTGCTAGCCAATTGAGAGAGGTGCTAGTCCCACTTGACTCAGCTCTGGTGTGAACTCACCTGGAGTCTTGCGTGCAGTTTTGGGCACCACAATACGAGAGAGATATGAAGTTGTTGGAGAGTGTCCAGAGGAGGGCCACAAAGATGGTGAGGGGCATGGAGGGGAAGACTTATGTGGAAAGGCTGAAATCACTTGGTTTGTTCAGCCTGGAGAAGAGGAGACTGAGGGGAGACCTCATAACAGTTTATAACTTCCTCACCAGACAGGGAGGGGTGGTTGCTGACCTCTTTTCTCTGGTGACCAGTGACAGGACCTGGGGGAACAGCATGAAGCTGTGCTGGCGGAAATTCAGGGTGAATGTTAGAAAAAGCTTCTTTACCCAAAGAGTGGTGGAGCGTTGGAACAGGTTCCCTGGGGGGGCTCTCATGGCACCAACTCTCACATTGGACATTGCACTTAGGAATATGATGTGACTTTGGGGTTGTTCTGTGCCTAAATAGGAGTTGGACTTGATGATCCTTGTGGGTCCCTTCCAGCTCGGAATATTCTGTGATTCTGTGATCAGCAAACAAACCCACAGCTTTGCAGTGTTGTGGTGAACTTAGGTATGCTTAAGTTGAGCGTAAGGCAGAATAATTGGATGTTGGATGCAGAACTTTCTGTTGATGAATCACTGAATGCTACAATGTTTGGTTTCTGGGTTTTTTTCTGTGAATTGTACAAACTTTGTGAAAACCTTATTGCTTGCTTTGTCTGTCACTCTAGGTGTAGGAGACTTTACTGTGAGTGATGTGAGTTTCTTACCAGACCCCTGCGCTCTACCTGAACAGCAGAAGAAGCGTTCTTTAAATGAGAAAGAGAAACTAGTCTATGCCCCTCTCTCAGGAGTTGGGGGCATTGTATATGATAAAGATGCTGTTTATATTGACCTCGGTGGAAGCCATGCTCATGAAAAAGAAGAGGTATGGGGACCCTGTTAGTTATTTGAATTCTCTATTTTTTTATCCTTAGAGTCAAAATGAGTGTTCTTTAAAATAGTCAATCCTTATATATTTGTAGTGGGTATTCTCTGAAATCACAAGAGGAGGGATATTTTTATTATCTCTGTATAAAATGTTGTGCAAAACATCAAAGGATCACTTAATAAGTACCTAAAGTTAGTTCCATAAACTTTCCAAACACTAACTTAAGATTTATAAAAACTCCTGGTACTGACATATTAACCCCTCCTATTTTGCAGGGCAGAGTAATTGTGGGGGAACACTTACAGGATTTGACTAGTCAAAGGGAGAGGTGGAAAACATTTGCATACAAATTCAGCTGTTTTTTCTCTGTGTTGTGCTAAATATTAAATATGTTTGAATCTATAATAACATGTTTTGGCTGGTATTTACTGTAGTGGTTGTATACTGTGAAGGAGGCCCTCTTTTTTTCTGGGTTAGTATTGTATGCATTCTTGAAATGTGAAGAGGGGACAGAGACCTTGCTATTCTGAGAAAATGTTTATTTAAAATGCTTTGGAATTTTTTCTTCTGTATGCATATTTCTCATTTTAGGCAGATAAGTGAGTGCTAGCTGCTCATCAGATATTTGTTTATTCATTTTAATTGAAAAGTAAAAATTATTGTCTTTCCAGGAGGAAATGAGACCAAATCATGAACTAGTTCAGAGCCTTATCTCCACACATTCAGCTATTGATGTTAAGATGGCGTCAAGCAAGGTCTCTCTCTTCATGGACTCTAGACCCTTAGGTTCAGAAGATGTAAAACAAGAGTAAGTTTTGAATACTGAGCAGTGCTTGAGCATGGATGAATCTCTTAATTTCGGGCTATAATTCAGGAAAAATTCTCAGTAGAGCACAATTAGTAGAATGGCTTATTGGCTACTTCTTGCTCTTCTGAGACTACTCATACGACACATGTATTTTGAGGTAGGAATTCCTAATTGACATTAGAAAAGTTTTGCAAGCAGTGTAGTCCTTACCTCCAGGAATTTCTTTGCTGATGTAACCATGAGTAACATGCTTCTGTTTGTATTTAGATTTTTAGAGAATGGCAGTCATAATCTTTAGTGAAATTAATTGTGTAACATGCTTTTCATTTCATGGAAAATGAATAATTTTCTTGAAACTATTTATGGCTGTAATATAGGGTGTGTTCTTCAATTAAGAGGCATGCTGGACTTAGAACTCCACTGCCTTTTAATGTTCTTTGGAACTTTGCTTTATTTAAAAAACAAACCAAACCAAACAAAGCTTCATTGTTTCATTAAAATTTTCTTGTACTTTACCATCTTACACCAGATTTGTGATGCCAAAAGAGGAGAGAGAGTTTGATTTGAAGACTGGAAGAGTACGTCGGAAAGCAGTTTTTGAAGAAGAGGAGAAAGAAAATAATGGTGCAGAAAGTGATGAGGAAGATGACCAAGAAGAAGAAGAAGAAGAAGTAGTAATATCTGAGGATGCAAGTGATGGTGATGATGAAGATGATGCTGAGGAAGAAAGTGACAGAGAACTGTTAGGGGAAGAGATGGCTTTTCGGAGAGCCAAACGTCTGAAAACAGAAGTGCCTGAGGAAGAAGCAGTGAATGAACTGCCAGCATTTGCAGACAGTGATGATGATCTTGAGAGGAGTTCTGAAGAAGAAGGAAGAAGTGCTCCTGAAGAGAATGAGATGGAGGAAGATGAGGAGGAGCAAAGTACTTATGAAAATGCAAGCTCAGATAGTGAATTTGAGGCTGCAAGTAGACGAGTAGCTGAATCTAAGCAGTACAAAATAAATAGCGAAGATACAGAAATGAGATCACAAATCTCAGATCCCAGTCCGAAAAGAAAAGCAGTGCTCACTACAGATTCAGGAAACTGCACAGCAGAAGAAGCGTCAGAATCTGAGGCTGAAAACTCTTCCCTTGGTGAGGGCAATGATGAAGAAGGATCACATGATGAATTAGAAGTTGAAGAGTCAAACAGGAAGGAATTTCAGCATGCTCAAGCAAAGCAAGCTGGTAGTATTAGACAGACTAAACTTAAAGCTGTAGAAGCTGAGGATGATGATGTGGAGAATCTACTGAGAGAGGAAGAGGAGTATGAAGAAAAAATAGATTTTTCTGCTGACACAACAGGTAGACTAAATGTAAAAATTTTGTATGTCCATTTTTAATTAATTTCTTTGTTAAAGGATATTTTATTTAATAAATATTGTATAATGTAGCCTCTCCAATGTTTATATAGTTAAGTGGCAAACTTAGGTTAGGAAATGTGTGGTTATCTGCCATTAAGCCTTTGATTTGCAATTTACTATGCTGGTCTCAGGTTTCCTTCTAAATTGGAGGTGATTTGTGTTACAAACTTCATTTCTGCATACATTTCTTTTTAATCTTTATGGCTGTGTGTGTAGAACAAATTATGATGCTCTGTTACATATAGAGAGAATAAAACATTTGTGGGTGAATGTTAATAAATTTCACTAACTGTACTGAGTTAAACATAAGATGTACTGAGCACTGGTACTGATTGCTCAGAGAAATTGTGGAATTTCTATCCTTAGAAATACTCAAAAGCTGTGTGAACATGGTGCTGGGCAACTTGCTGTAGGTGACCCTGCTTGAGCAGTGGCACTGGACAAAATGACTTCTAAAGGCCTCTTCCAACCTCAACCATTCTGTGAGTCTGTGAAGACATGTATGATCATGAGAATAATCAAATCTGTTAGTATTATAGAATCAGAACCATAGAATTTTCGGAGTTGGAAAGGACCTTGAAGATCATCTAGTTCCAACCCCACTGCCTGATAGGGGTGCCTTCTACTAGATTAGGTTGCCCAGAGCCCCATCCAGCCTAGCCTTAAAAGCCTTAAGGGATGGGGCTTCCACAGCCTCTCTGGCCAACCTGTTCCAGTGTCTTGCCACCCTAACAGTGGAAAAACTTCCTCCTAATACCCAATCTAAATCTACCCTCCTCTAGTTTATATCCATTCCCCCTAGTCCTGTCACTACCTGACATCCTAAAAAGTCCCTCACCAAATTTTGCTGATTGCTACTGATCTGTTAAAATTCTGTTCCAAAAAATCAGTGATATAATTTGTTAGCCAGAATTTGTTTCTGTGTGTATATAGAGTATGAAACCCCCCCTCCGTGGATTGTGTTTACACTTCTTAAGCCTGTTGTCATTAAATTATTTGTGTAGCTCCTAATTCTTGTTCTTTCAAGAAAGTAGAGTGCATTTTTTTTCCCTTTTGCAGGTGCACTTAAGTGGAAAGAGGACCTTAGGGAGAAGGCAGCTCAGGCCTTTCTAAGGCAGCAACGTTCAACCCCCAATCTTCGTAAACTTGTATATGGAACAGGTACAAATCTGTCTGGAAACTTGTGTTGTCTGAATACATGGTAGCTTTGTAGCTGTTACCAAGTTCGCAAGTCTGAATCTTTGAGCGCTATCCTTTAGTGAAAGACTTGGGGAGTTAATTGACTTTTTAAATTGCTTATAATTGTTTTGACAAATAATTGTAATAAAACCAGTTTTCACTTCTTACTGGAAAAGCATTTTAAGCTCATTTTCCAGACTGCTTGATTATTACTCATGATGTCTGGTGCAGCTGTTTCCCTGCAGACATTTGAAGTTTGGTCATTTATATAATTATCTGGTAGGTGTTATGCAAATCCATTGTGTTTTTCACATCAGTTGATGTGTTTTATAAAAGTATGATGTTTGTTGGATATTTTCAGGAATTTCTGTCTCACAGTGACTGAAACTGGAATATTCTCTTAGATGTCACTTAGTATTATCATGTCTGTAATAAGGGTGTTTGGCAAGGAAAAAAAAAGCTAGCTGGCTTAAAAGGAACAGAAAATTGCTATTCATACAATTTGTCATGTTTAATTCACAACTTTTCCAGTAGTTGTCTGAGTGTACCAACCTTATCACGCAGAACTTCTGTAGAACACAATGAGAATTTGGCTTTTGTCAACCCTCCACAGTGCAGGAGTGGGAAGGTGTGCTGACAGATTCTCAAGTCTAGTATTCTTGATTTACAGACTAGCTTAATGTCATTTCTGTTCACAGATTATTTTGGTATTGTTTCTGCTTATGAGATTGAGTGAACATCCCAAGTTTACTTACCAGGCAATATTTGTTCACAGAAATTTGAACTATGTGGAGTTTGTGAAATGAATTATGTTTCCATGTGGAACAAATGTACAACTGAACTTTAGTGTGTTGACAGTGCGTAGTATCTCCCTGGTTGCTGCTCACCTTATTTTGTCCCTTTAGGGCTATTAGTTTAATCTTAGACTAGATCACTGTACCTTTTTCTTGAGTCTTTTATTTTTAGTTCACATATTTTTTTTCTCCAGCTGCTGCAGATATTGTGAAACATAGGGCCATAAGGCAGAAGAGAGGTTGTTAATGAGTGTAATGCATGTACTGTGGGGGAAATAATCACATCTTCTATGTTTTGTTTAGCTGTTGAGGATGAAGACCGTGACAGCGAGGATGCAGGTGATGAACTTGGAGGTTTGTTTCGTGTCAGCCGTCCAGACAAAGCATCCAAAGAGAAGGCTAATGCTCTTGACTGCTCCAAATTTCTGATAGAAAAGCCACAAGATTGGGATTTAGAAGAGGTAATACTACTGGATAATTACTTCTACATATCCTATACTGGTTACGTCCTGGCTATGTCTCATAAAGTGTTACTGAAACACTTATGTGAGCTATGGTCAAAGTGTTGTATCTTCTGCTATGATGTCTTGATGTGGTGCTGTGCTTGAGAATATCAGATTATCTCTGAGGTGGTATCTCTGATGGAGGAGTGAGCAACATTGGAGAATGTTTCTGTTGATGACAAACTGAACTGTACATGACAATGACACTATTTTGCAGGTTATGAGCAGTATTCGAGACTGCTTTGTTACTGGGAAGTGGGAAGATGGTAAAGATGCAGCAAAGCTGCTGGAGGAAGATGGTATGTGTAAGACTTCTAGAAATGACTAATGTATACAGGATTTTAAAGAAAAATACAACTGTAGTTACATATGTGGATGTTTTGCATTGACAATATACTCGCAGATTTTTTAAAAAGTATTCCATAAAATATTATACAGATACTAATATAATAAAACATTGCTATAAGTCTGTGTACAAACAATAGGCAAGTAGCACATTCTGAAAATTGACTATGAAAAATAGGGTCTATAATTTAAATTAGGAAATGGAGTCCTTAGTTAACGCTTGGCCATGTCAACTTGGAGTTATCTATCTGAGTTTAGCTATTCATCCTCTATGTATGGTGTATGTTTTTGGCTTGCCTTGGTAGAATAAGCAGAAGTTCTTTTTTAATGGGAAGACAAATGGGTTATTCACATTTGACTGAAAAGTGAGACCTATCTTCAGATGTTTTGGAGGGTTGTTTTTTTTCCTTAGGAAATACTTAGAAAATTTTTATAATATGGCTGCATCTTACATGAAGAATGTGGTTTGACAGGCTTCTGTAAGCATTTGTTTTTAACTTTGTCTACTATATTTAAATGTTTAATAAATTTTGGGGGATTTTAAATTACAGGTGGGAGCTTAATTGCTCTCCTGGTGTCGTGTCATTAGAGTGCTAACTAATGTGCTCTGTGGTCCTTTGGAGTGATCTAAACTTTTATTTACATTTTTAAAATCATGAAAGATACTGAAAGAGAAAAGGAGGAGCCACTGGAGTTTAGTTGTGAATATTCTGCTGAAACTATGGAGAAGGCAGAACAGACTTATAAAACTGTTGACAGGAAATAAAAATACTTGCGCTGAAACTAAGCTACAAAGCAGTCCTGAGAAATGCACAGTTCTGAAAATAGGAGAGATTGTATGGAGCAAAACGACAGAATAGTTACCTGCAATATAACAGAATGGTTAACTGGCAGATATCTTGGGTGCTTCTTGTTGCAGAAGAGCTGTATGGAGATTTTGAAGATCTTGAAACTGGTGTTGTGCACAAAGGAAAGCACGCTGCTGAAGGAGATGAGGTCTGACCTCTATTTTCATGTTCTTTAGCAACATGCATGTATGGGTTTCTCATCAAGTGATAGGTGTCCTATGTAATATATCTAGTTTTCATGAATCAATAGGAAATAGATCAGTGGGAACAAGGAGGAGAAGCTATACGTATTGCAGACTTTGGAACCTACAAATACCCAGAATGGCACGTTTTTAGTCTCAAACTGAATTGTTCTTTAAGGTTAATTATGTAGGAGAAGTCACCTCACATATTTAACAGTAGATGTCAGGCTTAATCAAGAGCTGGACGATATGGAGGTATGAGAGAAGTATTTTAAAACCAAATGGGATCATAACTGTTTGTACTATGTCATTTCAGCTGATGCAGAAGATTAGAGAGCTGTGTTTAAACACAACAAATTGTGGAAATTGACAAGTTTCCTAGTCATTCCTCATGTTCGGTTAAAATAGGCTGCTGGAAGTGATTTTGTGCTGTCGCTTGGATATCTTCCAAGAACAGAGCTGTAGCTGCCTATGATGATACAGACTGAAAAAACAGGTTTTTTTAGGACTGAGCAACTTGATGGCTTTGCATTTTGTTATAAAATGGAAAGTAACAGCAGCTTTCAAGTGGTCTTTGAACAGACTCCCTCCTCTCTTGTCTATGGAGTGCTCCCTTTCAGCACACTATGACTCAGCACTATCAACAGTTACTTTTTTTTCCCCCTCTTTTATTATGAGAGCTTATTTTAACTGTAGTGTCACAGATAGGTCAGTTCTAGGGTCTCTTCCCTGACATCAAAATAAATGTGAAGTCAAGAAGCTTTCTCAGTGGAAAAGTATATAATTGGATAATGTAATGTTTTGGTGATTGCTGAAGTTACTTCTTCTTGTATAACTTACTAGTTTCTGTCTAAAATGGAAATATCTTTGAAGTGTCTAATAATTTGCATTACGTCAAAATTTTATGACATAATATGTATTAAACTGTTGATCAGAATAGGTTGCTTTCAGTGAAGTGTTTTTCATGTTTGCTAACTTTATGTTGATTAGTCTGGAAGTGAAGAGGAGGAGGAAGATGGAAAAATATCCAACCCAGAACCCGAGGAGGAGAAAAAGAAAAGGGAACGAATGGACAAGAAAAGGAAACTGAAAGAAATGTTTGATGCAGAGTATGATGAAGGGGATGCTACCTACTTTGATGATCTGAAAGAAGAAATGCATAGGCAAGCACAGGTACAAGCTGGTAACTTGGCCATTTATCTGGCTGTGTGTCTTGAAAAATACCCCACAGTTTGCTCAGAGATTTTTTTTTTTTTTTTTCCTGGAAACACATGTGATATTCAGGAACTACTTTAGAAAGTAAACACAAAGAAATTCATGCTTGCTGTTTTTTTGTAATTTAACATTTAGATTCCATTAGTTGGAAAGGAAAACAAGCAAACAAGCCAAACAACTACAAGCTTAATTTAAATTCACTTTAGTTAACTGTATTCTAAATCACTGAGTAAGTCAGGATATGTCATCTAAACTTCATCTGTTTGAAAGTTCTTAACAGTTATCCATTTGTCCCTTAGTGGTGGAGCTAGTATTACAGGTCTCAGAAAAACCCAAAAAGTGAGAGAGGTTTCCACTCCAGGACAGGGGACAGGAAAGGCATCCTTTTAAGTGCAGGAAGATGAAAATCTTTCTCATACTAATTTGCATCAAATATTTTCCTGGTATTATTTTTCATATGATTTTTACAATGTTATTAATGGGTAAGCTCGTTCTGTGTGATGATCATTTTCATACTGTCAAAAATAACTGTCAAGTTATTTTGAGGAAGAATAAAATTGATGACCATTGCTCTGTGCATGTGCTGGGAATCTGTAGAGTAACTGCAACCAGAATTAGAGGCGTTGATTTGTCCTAGGCCTTGTTTTTTGAGATAAATTCTTAGAAGCTTAAAAGTAGCTTCTTTCTTTGGCTGACTTGGAAGAGCATTGCCTTACATTGCTAATAATTTCATTATCTTTTTTTCTGACAAAATCTTGCCCTGAATAGTCACTAAATTAATCATTGCCTTCTTGCATTAGCTTCTGTCATAAACAATCATATGAGCTCTGGTATGCTGGTATACTTACAAAGAGCTCTTAAAGCAAAGAAAGATATTCCAGTAAAAGAATGCAAGACAATATACAACTGTTTCACTTGAGGTCTGTTACAGAAATACATATTGGCAATATTCCTGCTGCAGGATGGAAGGGCAGGATCTCAAATTGGGCATGTGCAAAGGCTTTAAAGAAAAATAAACCGAAAGATTTGTGCCATATCTCAAGAACTCGAGAAATGAAATTACTGAGTAGTTTGATTAAACATGGCATGTTTTAGGTAGCTGAACATCAGCAGCTAGACCAGGAGGGTGAGGATACAAGGATATTGTGTTAAATATTTACACAATATCTGTGTTCATATGGTACAAAAGAGCTTTAAAAGACCCTTTTGACAATACACAGTGTGAGGATGCACAGAAATATTTTTAAGCTGTTGAGAAAGATAGGAGCCCAGCCTCCTCAGAAAGTGACACCTTAAAAGATCAGGTTGTTAACTTTAAAAGGTACTTGGGCTCCTAAATCAAAAATGTACTTTGGACAGTTGTATCTTTAAAATGCTAAGTCACCATTATGAAAGGTATATCAGAAGTCATTCAGTCATTTGCTTCTCTCAGGTACTGTCTTTCAAGTAGACTAACAGGCCCCCTTGGGATTTCAAATTGGAAGGAATTCATGGTGACAGGGATCTTGCTCTGCATAAAAAGTCACAAAAATTATCAGATCTTTCCCAGAAGATTTATATAAACGCTAACCTGTTTTAAATAGAAATGGCACCTCATGAACAAGTTGTTAATACTTGAATTTTGTAAACCACGTGGTGTCCTTCTCTTTGTCACACAGCTTAATCGGGCAGAATTTGAAGATCAAGATGATGAGACTAGAGTGCAGTATGAGGGCTTCCGGCCTGGGATGTATGTTCGCATTGAGATAGAGAATGTCCCCTGTGAATTTGTTCTGAATTTTGATCCTCATTATCCTATTATCCTGGGTGGTTTAGGCAACAGCGAAGGAAATGTTGGATATGTACAGGTACGTAGCCAGAGCTGTGAGTGTGCTTTATATCAGTATGAGTGTGCTTCAATGTGTTTGGAGTTAACAGTTTGTTTTCTGTTTATTGAAGATAGAGTAAACACAGAGGAGAAAACTTTGACTTTGTCTGTTGAGTAGGGGATTTGCTTTTGACACAATTCTACAGTAGCAGATGCTGGCTTTTTACAGGCTTAATTGGATAACTGGAAGAAGTTACTGTTGTTTAATGTTCATCTGCGGAGATGTCTCAGGACTAAGGTCTGATACTGTGATTGCTAAGTTGCAAACAGAATTTGTACTCTGAGATTCGTGGTCTATGGACAATTGGCTATATAAAAGTTACTAGCATATATATGTATAAAAAATATAATACTTGCTTGTATGCGTACAAACATGGCTTTAAGGTAAGTGAAATGCTGGTTAGTTTTACCTTTCCAGTCAACCTAGTGTTAACGAGAATGTTCAAAGATAGAAAGCTTGCTGAATAAAAAAAATTGTAGTGTGGATGGAATTTGCTTTCAATCATTCCTAAAAATTAAGGCTTGAATGTAAGAACTAATATTTTCCTGTAATAGCATTGTTCATCTTTTCTTCTAATTAGTTGCGTCTGAAGAAGCATCGATGGTATAAGAAGATACTTAAGACACGCGATCCTTTAATCCTTTCATTAGGGTGGAGGCGATTTCAGACTATCCCCATGTTCTACATTGAAGATCACAATGGGCGTCATAGACTTCTGAAGTACACACCACAACATATGCATTGTGGAGCAGCTTTTTGGGGTGAGGGTGTTCTGGAGTGACTTTTCTCTATCAATTACTCATTATAAAATTCTCAAGCTTTACAGGATGTGTCAGGAAATACAGCCAGTAGCTTTTGGAATGAGAAGTCTTTAAAAAGTTGTGTTCCTTATGGAATATAAAATAATACCAAATAGTATGGGAAAATCAGCAATTGGCTATTATCTATGAATTATTGGAATGATTTGTCAAATATTTGGCTTTTAATCAAATAGTGAGTATTCTACTAGGTTGTATTATATCAAAGAGGAACCTGATTTGTTGGCTGTGTTCAGAGAGATACTTGTATACGTTATGGACCCAGCCCTGCAAATGCCTTCACACGTTAGTAACTTCTTGTTAACCATTCCTTTTGTCTTTCTTGCACCTATACGTGTGAGTGGTGGGTTGAATGCTTTAAACTTTTATTTGGTTTTATTTATTGAGAGTATTTGGCACTTATTTCTAAGCTTTCTGACTTTGTATAGAGGCCATGTGTTGTGGAGTACAGCTTTTCATAATTTTTTTTTGCTTGTTTAATTTTTTTGTAGGGCCCATCACTCCTCAAGGGACAGGATTTTTGGCAGTTCAGTCTGTCAGTGGCACAACGGTAGGTTTGTTACCACAAATGTTGATTAATGGTTTCTATAGGTTTTTGGATAAAATACATACCTGTGAGGAAGGTTTACATGTGGTAAAGCAGTGATGTTGTAGGAACTGAGAAAATGGATGGACTCAAGCTTTCCAAAGGTGTAGTTTGATGTGAGAAGAAATTGGATGAAGGCTTTGTATTTTTTTTTTTTTTAACAATTTTGGTCTGCTACCCTGAAAATAACAAGTACTGCTTTATTATTTTCTGTGGAAGGATTTACACCTACTTGATTTTCAGATACTAAGTATTCGGACAACTTTTAAAACCTTTTTACAAGATGAGATACTGATGTTCCTGTTGAAGAAGTTTGTGCTCGTGATTTCTCTGCATCTTGTTACAATGTTTATGGATAGCTGAATTAATTTAAATAGTGTTAAACCAATATTTATCAAATGTAATCTTTGTTCTATACGTATTACTCAAAGGTAGATTTATATTTACGTGCAGTAGCACTATGATGAGCATGACAGTAATCAGTGGTGATTATGTCCTTCCTAAAATATGCTTTGTTAAGTCCTGTTGCACTGTCATCTTGTTATATGTATTAAAAGGCTATTTTCATCCTGTCCCTGGCATAATACAGTGACTTAGAGCAGTGCACAAAGCACTTCTCCTTTGAGACTTTCTGTCCGAGTAAGATTCTGTTTCATAAAGAGAACACAGTGAGGCAGATAACAAGGACTCTAAGATTGGTTCCAGGGTAATTAGAATGGCAGTTCTGAAAATCTTATTAGTGAATGGTAAGGAATGTCATGTCAGCAGTACCTCAGATAGTCTGCAGGAAGTCAACTTGGGTTTGTCATGCTGTTGTACTCCTGTAAAGATTATAAATTCTGAACTCAAACTCTAAAAAGCAGTGAATTGTATTGGTTTGGTAAATATACAAATATAAGCAATAAGTATAAATACAGTTTTTCATGTCTGTATGTTTCAGCCTGATTTCCGCATTGCTGCAACAGGAGTTGTGCTCGATTTAGATAAATCCATAACTATTGTAAAGAAACTAAAGCTGACCGGTTTTCCATTCAAAATTTTTAAGAACACTTCTTTTATTAAGGTAGGTTTGTAGGTGTGTATACTGTAAAACCACCTATACTGATGCTGCGAATGACTGCAACTTGGGACTCCCAGCTGTTATTCCCAAGGCGGAATTTCCTCCTAATTGTTGCGTAGTGTTTTGGATCTCTGTAACTCCTTGGGATTTTTTGAGCTCTCTTCTGTGCGGTCTCTAAAGGCACTTAATCATTACCTAATGAATATGAATTACTCTTAACCAGACAAAAATTCTGGAATAGTCTCCTGGCCCACATTCAGTGTGATTTGCCCCCTTCCCTCTTCAAACTCACTGATAAGCTTCCCACAGTGGCAGACACCTGGGAAAATGTGGACCTGCCCCTGGTGTGATTCTGGCAGTTTAGTCCTGCTGAATTTCAGCTCTGGGATCAGAGATGACTTCTAGCAGTGCTCAGGACTTCACGATTGCAGTTACAAAAATGTTTGGGGTAGGGAGTGTTGCAGAAGTGAATTTCTTTTGACCTTCCAGCTGTCCTTAGTTGGGCTTTCCAGGTCAGGAAGAGGTGACATTATTCTGCATTTGGAGCAATAATCAACTAAGCACTGATGCCAACAGTGAAGCACTCAAGTATTTGCACTAAGCTTACCCTTGTGGGGAACAATTGTAAAGACAGAGACATTGAGTTGTATGAGCAGTTTAAGAACAATCTGGAAACCTCTGCTTGACTCCTCCCCTTGTTACCCTGGTTACTGGGTAAACTCCCCTAGTTCCTCCCTTGTTCTCCAATAATGGAGCTAGCCACTCCTTCTCCTACCTTATTTGTTGTGACTCCTCCCCAGTTCTGGAACCCTATATTGGAGAGCCTATATAAAGAGCTCTCTTAAGTTCACTCTCCCCTGGTCCTGGAGGCTGTGTGTTCCTGTGTTCTCTACCCCCCTACGCCGCAGCTCCTGGGACCGGACGTGCATGCCACAGCCCTTCAGCTAGCTGGGGCACAGCACTAGCTCTGCCTTGGAGTGGACCTGCCTTCCTCTCCCACGGGGTGTGACATACACTTAAGTTTTCCTGGCTTCTTTGTGATTTATGAAAGAAGCACAAACGTGGAGAGCTATATTGTGTTAAGAGTCTCACATCTAGCACCTTAAGGCAGCTTACTTGCTTTTAATGTATGCTGTGTTCCAGCAAATAACTTCAAAAGACAACAGAACAGGTTCTTTTAATTATTTTCTGTGTTAGTAATTTAAATGTGTATATTTAATGCTAAAAGTCTTGTCTGTGGTATATTACTTCTAGTAGCTTACCTTAAAGTCAGCTCAGTAGGTTTTTGGTATGATCAGCACTCTTCGTAAGACTATGCTGTGTTCTTCCTATTTCTTTATAAGATATGCTTGTAGGAATTAGTTATGGTTTTGTGGTCTACATAAGTCACAGAGAGAGACATAGCATCTTGACTGATGGTGGATAATTCACACTTTCAGGGAATGTTTAACTCTCAGTTGGAAGTGGCTAAATTTGAAGGTGCGGCGATTCGTACTGTGAGTGGTATCCGAGGACAGATCAAAAAGGCCCTCCGAACTCCAGTGGGTGCTTTCAGAGCAACATTTGAAGACAAATTGCTGATGAGTGGTAAGTTGCACTTGCCATGGAAGTTATTACACAACTTTCATCCTGCTTCACAGATTGAAAAGCCGTGTCTCAGAATCTCTGGAATCTGATAATTGAGATGTGAATTCAAAGAGGAGGAAGTATCTGGTGAGATGCAGAATGAAATTAAAAAAGAAGTACATTTTTATGTTAGGTTTCTGTCAGTTATACTCAGAAGTCATATAGTATGTAGATGAAAAGATTTGTCTTGGAGACCTATTTCTTCAGGTGTTTTAAAGTGTTTTACACACCCTGGTATGCTTTCCTCCTTGAACATGAAGATGAATTGTATTTAGTGGTACAAGTGCTAGAAGGACTTTTTTCTGAGAAATACAGAGAGTAGCATTGTAATTCTAGTTAATTTTTTTTTCCTAACCTTTTGGGGAAATTATGCAGGAGATAGAGTTAAGTGATCTCCTGTGTTTTTATGTCACTGTGATGTTAAGAACATGAGTTTTTGCTTATTTGGGTTTATATGACCTCTGTTTTCCTAAACCCATTGAAGTTGTGGGTAGTGCAAAATACAAGCAAGTTAGTTTTTTTCTAAAAATAGGTAGAGGAAGAGCAAATTATTTTTGTCAGTAATAATAGTGGCACAGATACATACATGAACTCGGTTGCTTGTTCTTTAATTGAACATAAATAATGTATAGGGTGGTTTTTCAGCTGGTCACTCTTCAGGAATATGTACTGTTTATGGCTTTTTTTATGGGTTTTTGCAGAACCCAAGTGTACAAATAGTTATATTGCTTTTGGCTAATGTTGAAGAGAGTGTATATATAGCAAACACAATACTAGCATGTGGTCTAGATATTAGTTACCTATTCTATTCAGACAGTCTTTGCTTAGAGTGTGGTTGTGATGAAATGTATTATAGAGCCAAGTAACATTTCCTTTTCTTTCAGATATTGTCTTTGTGAGGACTTGGTATCCTGTTTCTATTCCAACATTTTATAACCCTGTGACATCCTTGCTGAAGCCAGCAGGTGAGAAAAATAGTTGGAGTGGAATGAAGACAACAGGCCAGCTGAGGCATGAGCGAGGCATCAAATTGAAGCAAAACAAAGATTCTCTCTATAAGGTATATCTGATACTTTTTTTTAAAACAAAAAAAAAGTCAAATTTGCACTCTGCTCAGACCTGTGCAAGCTGAGGGCAGTGTGAGTACATGCTCGTACATATGCATGTGTGATTTCATATTTTTATTCACAATGTGCAGTCCTTCCTGGCATGAGGTTGGAATACAGCAGTGGAAAGCGGATTGTCATGTGTCAGTGGAAGGTTATAAAGTAATCTGCAGGGTAGAAGTCTTCTCCAAAAGCTTACTGAGACTTCTGTCATAATAAAATTAGGGTGAGCATACCTTTCACAGTTCAGTGCAAGGACATTGGAGAATGTTTGTGTTTTGGGGTTTGTTTTTGTTTTGGGTTTGTTGGGGGTTTTTTTCCCTGAAAGATGGAGAATAAAATAAAAGGGGTTTTTTAAGTCATGAGTCTTACATCTGTTTTATATCCATTCTTTTAGCCTATTGTGAGGGAGAAAAGGCATTTCAATAAGCTCCATATTCCTAAAGCACTGCAGAAGGCACTGCCTTTTAAGAACAAGCCTAAGAATCTTGAGAAGAAAGGCAAGACTCCAAAAGACCAGTGGAGACCAGCTGTTATCAGGGAGCCTCATGAAAAGAAGGTAATTATCACTTATTCTGAAACAAGGACTCCGGAAGGGTAAATGTGTTGCTTTAGACCATTTCTAACTATTGTTTTAGCACTAGAGTCTGCTGCTAGTGCTAAAGACACATATGCTCCTAGTGAAAGATTAGCACTTGCAGTTTGTTGTTTTGTTCCTGTTTGGCATGTAGTATGCACATGGAACTATCACTGAGTGGATAGTACCTATTTTTTTTAAACTAGTAGCTCACCTGAAACCCAAATAACGACTTCTGTACTTGTCCCAGCATTTGCAAGCTATTTAGTTGGATGTAGTGCTCTCATATTCTGAGGGGTGACTTAAATAGCTATTAAATAGCTTAAATTGCTATGCATTATTAACAAAGAACTCGAAGCAAATACTCTTGAGTGTTTGCAAAAGCAAGAAGATATAAACTGCAGTTTGTGTTCTATGGTAGCAGTTAGGCATAGCCTTTTAAATAGAGGCTAACCAAGATTGGTGTTCACAAAGATTAAACCTTTGTCTAACTTCCTAACAAGATAAATAATTAGACCATTTTAGCAATTGGATAACACGTGCAAAATAGGAACTTGCCTTGAGTCTCTGATTCATTATATGGCTCTCTGCTGAAGTTAAACTTTACTTGCTTACCGAAACTGAACCATTTGTGTATTGACTCTCTCTTTTCTGTTTCAGATATCAGCCCTACTCAGTGCTTTGAGTACAGTGAATAATTACAAGATAAAGAAAGCCAAGGTAAAACATAGGGAACAGCTTAAAGAATATCTCAAAGTTAAGCAGAAGGAGGATGAACAGAAATTCAAGAGGCAAAAAGAGGCTAAGAAAAAAATCTATCGCATACTTGGACAAAGGGAGAAAAAGAGGCAGAAGTCAAGCTTGAAAGGATCTAGCAAAGGAGAGAAGAATATGTAAAAGCCCATCAAATTTCAGTCCAAATGAGGAAATAGGGTAGCTGTGCAATTTTCTGTTAAAGAAACAAAAAGGCCTTGGACTACGCTAGATGTGCTTTCAAGAGAAGAAAAAAAAATGCCAATATGACTTGATTCACCCTCTTGAATACATTTGTATTTAAATAAGGTGTAGAAGTATGGATTGTGGTTTTTCTACGTTTGTGTTTCAGTGTATTTCTATCCATACTTTCTATATAGCAAATAAAGTATTTTAATATTCTGTAACTGACATCGTTTGTTTCTAAGTGTTTTCTGTTAGTACTAGTGGACTTACATGGGTGAAGGAACTCCTTGGCAAATCTTCTGTTAAAAGGTGTGAAAATCAGCTGTCACTGGGCTGGAGTTTTAGATTCTCCAGCTTTGATGTGCTACCAGATGCCACCAGAGTATCTTGCTCCTTTGCTTAGATCCTCTGGTCCTGCATGAAAACATCTCAGTTTTTTCCACTTCTCACTAGATACTAAGGAGATCTTCAAAATGGTGTTCCATCTAGATCTTCTGTTGTTTGACCAGTTTTGGTGCACGGAGACTCATTAGGTCTGTCAATGACTGCAGGTTTCTCGGCAAGCAGTATCAGACCCTTCCGAAATGTGTGTAACAAGTATTGGTTTTCAAGTGCCTGAGAAGTTACCACTGCAAGATGTGATTTAAGGCTTCACATCTTTTATTTACATGTAATGAAAACCCAATTGTGATCTAGTTTGTTCATAATAGCTCTGCCAAAGATGAAAATGGGGAAATGGTGGACTTCAGTTTTGGTTTTGTTATGGACAGAACCACTTGGCGATTTTGTGTGAGGCAAGCGTAGACAGGGTAACTTGCTTCCTTTGGGAATGCTCTCCAATGTCCAGCTGACTTGGTTTGATGATATAGTGTTATTTTGTAAGATGAATGGAGAGGAGAGGTAATAGATGGTTTCAGTCCTGTTAAATTAAATAACTGAAGTCTTTGTGCATGACAGAGCAGAGGATTTTAGGGTTTTTTCTGCCATACATGGCATCAAATAGTAACTATGATATATGTATTTTTAATACTTCATCCTCAAACAGGCAGTGGGGCAGATAACATCAGTAATTTCTTGGTCTCCTTCCTGAATGAGTTCACTCTCTGTTCTGAAACCAAAATTCATTACTATTATTACACTGTAGTAATATTTGCTGTTTCAGATGGGAGATCCCATGTGGGGTCAGGCTGCCTCACACAAAACCGTTCTGCTGAATGAGTTTGGAGACTTTTTTGTGAACATTTATCATTACAGGATTTTCTTAACCTCATAATGTTCTGTGTACTGATAGTGAACTTCTAATGCATCTGTCTTTTCCGACGTGATGCTAGGCTGAAGCCTGACCCAAATTAATTTGTCAGTAATTGGTTTTCACCTATGAGGTTCAGCTGAGGTCACATGAATATGAAAACATGATTTTTGCTTAAATAATTGATGATTCTCTACTGAATAGACATCTGCTGCTTACAGAGATTCACAATAAAGCTGTCAGCTTTTTTTGCCCCACAGATTGGTGCAGGATGGTCCACCATGACTTTGTTCTGCAGGGTTGTTTTATCTGCTGTCATGCTGTGCTAGGCTAGGTCTAATCTAAATGGTCAAAGGAAGTGTTTCCTATTAATCCCATTTTTTTGCTGGTGGGAGCAAACTTCCATTTTATGTATTCATGTGTGACAAGTAGTGGTATTTTGAGTGCTTGAGAAGTTACCACTGCAAGACGTGATTTAAGTCTTCACATCTTTTATTTACATGTAATGAAAACCAATTTTGATCTAGTTTGTTCATAATAGCTCTGCCAAAGATGCAAATGGGGAAATGGTGGACTTCAGTTTTGTTTTTGTTATGGACAGAACCACTCAAGAAAGCCAGATGACTATGAAAATGTTTCACTTGTGAAGACTGTAATACTTGCTCTGGATTATATTTATATTTTGGGGTTTTTTGCTATTTAGGTAGCTCTTTTCGAATGGAGAAAAAATACCTAAATTTAATTGATTTGGTTTTTTTTTTATTTTTTTTTTTTTTTAAGAAGAAAGTTTAATATGCAGTGGAGATAGGAGCTGGTGTGTGTTACGAGCTCTTCTAAAAGAAAGGCAGAGTTTTTGCAATCTCTTGCAGTGCTGACTTTCTTTGGGAAACTAATGAGAGAGAGCCAGTTCAGTAACCATCCCGGGTCCCACACAGCCTGGCTATGCTTTGGACCTGATGAGGCCTCAGGCCAGCCTGGCCTTGTGACAGGAGAGCCTGGCTAGGGCCTTTACGCTGGCTAATTGTTCCTGGGCTGTGATTAACAGTGCTGCAGGGAAGGCCACTGTAGATCCTCTGCTCCAGTGCAAGGGCAGCAGAACATAGAGGTTGAAATCATTGCTGTGTATGTCTGAAAATTATCTGCCTGTTTTTAACATCCTGATGGCAAAACTAATACATTTAATAAGGAAGAGCAGTAGTTAGTGCTGAGGAGGTCACTGTAGGCCAAGTGCTCCACACCTTGCTGGTGCTGCACCAGCATCCCTGAATTGCAGCTGAGGAAGGTTGGCTCTGGAGAGCTGCAGCGTGCAGACCTGGCACCAGGGAAAGCTGGAAAAAGCGAGGACCTTGCACTGTGTTAAGTGAGGTAAACACCTCGCTTGCCTTCCCCTGTCCTCAGAGACCCATTTCCTGCCACTGGGCCAGGCCTGTGGTTTGCATTCCTCCCTTGCGTGAGCCTTCGGTAGAGAGGAGGCAGAAGCCTGTCCTGCCGGCTGTGTCCCTTACTGCAGCCACCAAGTGAAACTGCCTGCTAGGAAAACAATAACTATTTACTCCTCCTCATCAGCTGTGAAAAAACCCATGAGTTATCGGAGGGAATCGCTGGCAACAGTCTCGTGCTGGCAGGTGGTGGAACAAGGGGCTGAACTGTTCTTATCTTGGATAAACCTAGCCAGTGCTGCAGGAGGTATGCATAATTAGCAGTCTTGTTCATGATTAAGCCCCAGGCAAACATGAAAACCTGTGACAAAAGCAAAGTCTTTTGTACAATGATTTCCATGTTAAAGGAAAAAAAGTAATCTGCTGGTAGAATGTGCCATACTGGTCTTCCAGGTGGGGTAATGCAAAATGAACTGTATCCCAAAACATTTCATCTAGAAGAGGATACTAATTGCCAATGAGCAAGGGGATTTCAACAGTAGTGGTTCAGCCTATGAGTCTGCAGAAATGTATAATGAGAGAAACTAAAATTGCAAAGAAACAGGCTGACACAGGCCACATGCAGTTTTGAATTAAAACTGATTTAGAATTAAGAACAGATGAGCTATGAGGGGGTGATGGGGTGCAATCAAGAGGGCAGTCATGTTGCTAATGAGCATCTATTGCCTGCAGTGCTACCTGTGCAAGCGGTTAGTGAAGGCTAATGCCAGGTGAAGAGCAGATAGGAGCTAGCTTTTTAAATAAAACCTTTCCTAGGAAACATAAAGCTAGATGAAGAATTTTTTCCATTTTGGGTTAACTATCTAGATTAATTTTATAAGGATTAGGCCTCTTTCCTCCTAACTTTTTGTGTCACTTCAGTGTCATCTCAAGCTGGAATTGGTGATGCATACACTGGAGCAGATGATGTCTCATGCCCTGTCCTAGAGGCTGGGTTGTGGGCTGGGTCTCTGGCAAATAACTGCTACAGCAGTTTCCAAAGTGTCTGTCAAGGCAACTGCGTCCCCTGGGCCCTGTTGCACATTGTGTGTTCAAGACTGCCTCATGCACTGTCAGGTCACTTTGTTCTTTACTTGTGGTGGAAAATTTCTCTGATTTAGGAGGTGGTACAAAATACATGTGAAGGTAGCTGGCTGTATAGCTATGAGAGGATGTAGAAGTCATATCAGGGCTAAGTAGCGTTGAAAGAATTATTTTCTATTGCTTGCTATTTTAAAGTGGCATTACATCTTTCTAAGGGTTTGCAAATAAAGCCTCTATTCACATTGTATTTCAGACGAAGTTAATATAATACTGCACTCTGTGACCTGGTCTAGAGAATCCTGCTCTGATGAGGGGGTGGGTTTGGACTAGATTATCTTTCCAGGTCCCTTCCAACTCCTAACATTCTGTGATTCTGTGATTAAAATAATTATGTTTCACTGTCAAAATATTTTGTGCTGTGTGTGATGCTTAATGTTGCTTGCATGTGCAAAACTAAGACCAGTCTTGACTTTGTTGCTCAAACTAGGCTGTGTCTGTGCTAGGTGATGCAGTTAAATAGAGAGTTCTGTTTTTTCGTAACTGCTCTGGACCCACAGCTTTAAGTGAGTTCATTGACATCTGCACATGTCCGTTGCTGCCTCACATCAGGATTGTAATTTGTTCTTGGCCACTAACAAACTGTTTGCGAAGAGTCTCAGGGTGTTGTAGCATTGACACAAACTAATGCAATTAGACATATTAGACACTGGTTTCTCTGCAACCAATTTTAAGCAGCATCCTTGCTCTAGCTTTAAAGGTCACTGTTGATGGAGCCTTGCATTCACAAACACCAAGCTTAATTTATTGTCTATTTTAATGTATTGTCCTGAAGTTATTGGGTTTTGAGAATATAGAAGCTATTAAGAAGCTTAATAGAGCGGCTCATTCCAATTATAAGAAATGTATTGGTGGAGAAAATGGAAATACATGGAAGATCAATGTATTAAGCAGTTGCCTGGATGGAGGAAACAGAGGCAAAAGATTAAAATTAATTCCCCTTAGTACAAAAAAGATATTCACTTCTTTATAGTACTAAAAATGTTGGGTTGCCTATATTGTAGGGGATGAAAAAGCATTTCTATGCTCATTGTATAAAATCAGATAAAGAGCTATCCACAACTTTTCCCTTCATCTGTTTGTTTTTGGATATGATTGGATTTGTTTTTTCTTTACTCCCCTATCCCTGCTTATGTTTTCCTATTTTGGAGGTTCTTAAATTCCTACACTGGAAGACTGTTGTACTGAAAATTTACTTGTCAGCAAGATAACTTAGCAGTGAAGCTGAGACAGGTCATCTGTGAAGATGCAGTCTGGAGCAACTGGCTCTTTGGCTTTGGATTTCTGTTGCTAAATGCCAGGTTTTCTAGGTACAAAGTCAAGGTCAATGGCCTAAGGACATGGGCATTTGGTCAGTAACACCAAGTGAATGCTGCCAGTTGCCTTCTTCAGTGGTGTCTAAAGGAAAAAAAGCAGGGTAGGTACTTTTGACTCAGATCAATTCTGCGCTCTAGTTTTCTGAGTGGCATAACTCTGTGTGTCATCTGCTTTGGCAAAAACTTGTGGGGAGGCAGAAAAGGGAGGAAATTCACTGAGCTAGTTTTTGCTTTTACTCCCTCGTGCTCAGTGCAGTCACCATTGAAACACAGGTGTTTGAAGAATGCTATTGCAGCTATTTTTTACTTAAGGGTGGTTTTCATAGGAACTATGGAACAAACTTATGATCCATAAAAATTAAATATTAAAAGCTAGGTGAATTATTTACAGTATAATCCATTTACTAATTTCACCTTTTGTGGTATAAACAGGTTGCCATTTAAGCTTCTTTTTAAATTATCTGTGGATAATACCCATGAAGGGGTTTCCAGGATTTTTTAATGTAGGAGAAACTCATAGCCTGAATGTAAGCAAAACAAGGTAGAAACTGGCTAGCTCAAAAGTTAACTCAAACACAAATTGTTTATTTGCAGTAGTTTGAACAAATTGTTTGAACAAATATTTTTCTTGTTTCCCTGTGAGAAGAGCAGTCAGTAGGAGCTCGAGACTGAAGTTCCACCACCACATTGTGGGAAAGAGCCAAAAGAGTGATCATGAACCTGCTATTTTGCCTTCCTGAAGCTCCTTTCATATGAATGGGGGAAGGGGTAAAACCGCTGTGCCAGAGGTGAAGCAGGCTAGTAAGTAGATATGTTATAGTTGGGACAAAACTGATACCTACTCGTCTTTTCCCTCTGGGATTGCACCAAACCTGGCATTTCAGTGCATGAGGACAAATGTAGCTTTTGTGCCACAACAGGGTTAAGTGATACAAAGAAAGCTAGGTTAAAATAACATTACCTGTAGCTGAAAATTACTTCAGTCTCATCAGGCCTGCTAAGGCTGTCTCAGGTCTTCTCTTTCTGTTGTTTGGCTGTAAGATCATAAGCTCCTTGCTTTGTTTTTGTTTGTTGTTTCTTTAAAAAAAATATACATGATGCCAGACAAAAAGCAATTCTAAAACAACAATAACAAATTATAGGAATTCTTTATGCCCAAGTTTTCAACATATGTTGGTAGTATTGTATGCTCTTTTAAAAATTATCAAGAGTCTGCAAATCTTATAAGGGTGCAGACTGCTAAAGATTCAGAGGTCTTTGGATCATGCAATAGTTTCTAGGGCACATTGTTCATTAGAGACACTAATAAGCGCAGGGAAAGAGATGGATTATTAAGGATCTTGATAGATGATTCTGTGATCTGACACTGGTCATAGCTTGAAAAAAAGATTGAGATCTTTATTCCTCAAAATATTAAACCCCTGACTTTGATAGGATTGCTTGTATGATTTAAATTAAAAACACTTTTTTGAAAGGCAATTGATTTCCACTCTACTGGAATGTGTGTATTTTTAAATTATTTTATCCAAATTTTCCTGCTTGTTCATCTGTTTCCAACATCCATTATTTAAGTAAATTAAAAAAAAAAATCTAATTGTCAAGAAATTGTTTATCCTAGTGCTATGTAAAGCAATTTAATTCATTTGGATTTACAATAAGGCTTTTTACAAAGTTCATTATAAAAGGCTTTTCAGGAAACAAACAGATCATGAGTTCAGTCCTCCTCCCCCCATGATGCTCCATCTGTCTAGGCTATCTTCTCTAGTCACTTAGTAACATTTGCTTGCATCCAGGAAGGAACAGTCTTTCAAATATTACTGCCAGAGTTGAGATGCATATGTTTTTTGGTAGTTTTATATTCTATAAGGTGTCCTTTCTGGCAACAATGTGGTGAAAACATATGCAGACGTGTCAGGAAGATTCCCATAACAATTTTGCTTTGCAGAATCCATTTACAAATATTGGATCTTGTGCTACTATTGACCTTACTTGGATTGTAGCTTTTGGTTAATGGAGGCTGGTCTCTGAGGACAGGATACTGCATCTGGTTTGAAAGCAGTAATGTCTTGCTACGTCTCTGTCTCCTGAGAGATGGTCTCTGCAAACTCCACAGAAATCAGAGTTTGGTTTAAAAAGCATCTTTCCAAAATGCAAAAGTGGCTTGTACAGCTTAAACACTAGTGTTTAGGGAGGAACAGCAAACTTTGAGACTTCCAGCATTGAGTTTTGTCTTGCCCCAATTGGGAGAGGGTAACAGTATTTCCAACTGTTGGCTATTTGGCTGCCCACACAGATGAGAGCCTTCCTCCCACCTGCCCTGCATATATGGTGGCTGGTATTAGTGTCCTTGCAGCCTGGCGGGACTGAGGTTTGGCGAGGCCATAGCTGATCTGATGCCTCCCAAAGCCTCAGCCCTGCTCTGACTTGTCTTATACTTGGGCAGCTATGAACCAGTTGAAATCTGAGGGTGTGTAAGCAGATGCTGCAATAGCCCTAAGGATGCCTGAGGTTTCACTATATGTAAGGAGCATTCAGGCTGCTAGTCTCAAAGGGCTAGGATTCAGAGCTGAACAAATATGGAATGTGCATGTTGCACTGTACACAAAGTTGAGGCAGGTTTTTTGTTTGTTTATTTTTGTTAATCTTTCTGTTGCAGAACTGAAATTTTGCTCTAGCTGCAGGATGAGTTTTTCAAATGTTAGCTCTTTCCAAAATATGGGAAAGAACTCTGTGAAGAGTTCAGCAGCAAATTGTTTCCCCATGCATACGAGCAGAAATCTGCAGGTGCCTCTCTCAGGCCATCATTTTTGATCCTTGTTAATAGTTGTGCATGTGATAGCAATGCTATAAAATATAATGAGTCCTATAGGGTTTTTATACTGCAGGAAACTGCAGTACAGCACAAGGGAAAGCCTTGATTCAGGACACGTGCCTGGGGTTGTGGTGGGAAATGAGAAGGGGAAAACCTCAGAGAATCATTGCTGCTTTGGGAAAGAAAAATGAAGGACCCACTTTTCTCCTGAGAGTCAGGTTTTAATTCTGCCATTCACATCTTTCCTGGTGTGTTAGTCTTCCTTTATGCAAACCTGAAGTTGGTGTATATCCACATGCACAAATCCACATCTTTATGACTCTGCCTTGCCTTGCGTATGCTCTCACAACACAGGGCTGCAGTGCAGGAGGTGCCATTCAGCTCTGTCACTGAGCGAGGATGAGGCACTCATGTACTGTTGTGCGTGCTTGCTTCCAGATCTGTTGAGAAGCTTCAGTCATTATCACAAAGTGCTTTAGGAGCTGGGGACAAGAGCTGGTCTCTTTTGGAGGGTCAAAATGAATCAAGGCCATCATTGATTCCCAAGTGGCATTGTGAAAATGTATTGGCAGAGGTAGAAAGCATATCCTTGGGCAGTGCAGGCAAACTTTCTCTCAGGCTGGAGCAATTCTAAGTTCAGGGATTTGGAAGGTCCCATGGTGCTTTAGAAATGCTGTGTGGAACTCTCCAAAATCTGGAAGCTCTGTCTCCTTTTGCTTTGAAGCCAAGAACTTAGAGCTAATTCTCTCTTCTTTGCCCTTGCCATTGACCTCATTTAAGGAGATGAAAGAAGTAAAAACAATTAGCTCACCGGGAAATTCTATTATGTGGAAGGGAGGTGGACATTTGATCAATACTCATGGGTTATAGCCTCAGCTGTAAGGGAGAGATTTTTATCTCCCAGATGGAGTGATTCCTGTTAGTCCCAGAGGCTTTGCAAGTGGGAAAGATAATGATCCAGCCTTTCATTTCTGGAAAACAAAAAGATGCCATTTTAATCTTCTGAAGTAGTGAACTGGAATATATATTGTACATAGTTCATCCTATTGTTATAGGGGTAAAAGGGCTTGTTAGGGAAATGTGCCCTTCATTAACTATGTGTAATTGCATAAAGCAGAACCTGCCCCAGCTGCTTGCTCCCTGAGCCCAGAAGTGATTTCCCTTCAATTTTCACAGTTTCAAGCAAGTTACTCCATTGAACCCCATAACATGTTATTTGAGAACCTTCCTTGCTCCTTCACCTCACTGGTATAGATGAGGCCCTGAATGCACACCCATGCCTCAGGCTGGAGCACAGTCTGGCCATGCATACACAGCCTGTCCTGCTGAGGGCAGCCAGTGCCACTAGGGTTTCAGCTGTGACTCCAAAGCAGCCTTTCTGGTAAGCTGAAGCAGGTGAAGCAGATCTGGCTGCTCTTGAATGCTAATGTTCTCATTGAAGCCAATGAGTGTATATTAGGAGAGGCAAGGATAAGTGGACTTTGGCCTTTGAAGCTGTTGTTACGTGATTTGAATCAGTGTTTTTACCTAACCACTACAGAAAAGTATTAGTTTATCTCATTGAAGGTTTGTTATTATGAAAAGGCAGAGATGCCAATATTTTAGAGTTCAAGGTTTAATTTATAGTGACAGAAATGTTGATATGCTTTAGAAAGGTATGGCTAATTTGCAGTAAACTTAAAAGCATAGACTAGCACTGCTAATGGTAGGGAATTCTTGCTCTTGTACTAATGCCCTCTAACATTTACTTATTTTCATGACACTAGTTGCTTTGTGGAATGGATAATTTGCCATACTGAGTAAAGCAATTGGTCTGCTGAGCCTCATATTTTCCTTCCAGCCATAGCTAACATGGAGAGTTAATATATTTTTGCATTTTTATTCTACCTGCACTTTAAGAGTCTTGATGGTTTTTACCAGTGTTAGAGTAAGAAGCCTCTAAGCTACTCTGTTAGCAGAGAGATCCTGAAATGATCTCCATTTGCCAAAGCGGGAAACACAGCAATGGCATTACTGTGTGCTTTAGTGTTCCTAATACTGTCACATAGCAGTAGCTCCATACATCTTTATCCCATTAATTAAAGTGTGTGATTTTTTTCTTTTTCAATCATAATGATTTAACTTCATTTTGGCAGGTTTTATTCCAGTTCATGGAATAAATAAAATAGGGGATTTGTTTTGTTTTCCAGTATACAACCAGACTTTCCACTAATCTTTTTACACTTCTCACTCTCTTGCGCTTGTCTTGCCTGGGGAGCTCAGCTGGTGAGCTAGCACTGTGCCTCACGTAGGCAAGCTCTGTATGTCCCTGCCAGTCCTATAGCTCCCCTCCCCACTGTCATGCTAGCTAGACCCTGGAAAATTTGCTAATGTTCTGTGTTCTGACAGAACATGGAATCATAGAATTGTCAAAGTTGGAAGGGAGCTTAAAGATCACCTAGTTCCAACCCCCCCTGCCTGACAGGGACACCTCCCACTAGATCAAGTTGCTCAGAGCCCCATCCACCCTGGCCTTAAAACTTTCCAGGGATGGGGCTTCCACAGCCTCACTGGGCAACCTGTTCCAGTGTCTCACCACCCTAACAGTGAAGAACTTTCTCCTAATGTCTAATCTAAATCTACTCTCCTCTAGTTTGTATACATTCCCCCTAGTCCTGTCACTACCTGACATCCTTAAAAATCCCTCACCAGCTTTCTTGTAGGCCTCCTTCAGGTACTTGAAGGACACAATAAGATGAGACACAGGCTTTTCTGATTAAGGTGAGTGATAACTGATCTGCTACACCTTGCTTTGCAGGTGTTTCAGCGTCAAAGCTGTTCAGTGGTGGCTGGCAGAAGTTGGTTCATAGATAGGTTGAGCATGGTCAGGAAAGTGGCTTCGCTTGGAGGATGGTGATGAAACCAGGTAAGTAAGACTGATCCTTTGCACTATTGAGTTTCTAGTGTTGCTGGAAGCCTCCTTAGAGGCTTACTCCAGTTAAAGAAAAAGGCTTTTTAAGCCTTTAAGTATGTTGCTGCTGTTATGAATTTTGTATCAATCCTGGTGCTTGCAGTGCAGTGCCAGGGGATGGATGGGCTGGGCTGATTTTGTAGATAGTGTTGCTTGCTGAGTCTTGTGTTGTACGGTGGGGTTCCCCCAGCTGCACGTCCCCTGGGGGTGGCCAGGGCTGGAGCACTAGGTAACTGTGTCCCTGTGAGCACCCCTGGATGGGCCCTGATGAAGGTTTGCAGTCTCTCTTCATTTTTCTTTAGCCTGTATCCCTGGGCTTTTTGCTGTCAGTTTTAAAGAAAAAAAAGTAGCATTGCAGGGCTGCCTGTGTGTGACAACAGTGGTGACTGGCTTGTGCTAAAAGTGAGGCTTCAGCGGAAAGAAAGGCTAGACCCTTGAGTGATTCCCCTCTGCTCATCAACATAGATCAAGCATGTGACCTCTTCTGCTGTGCAGTTGATCATTATTGTTTGGACTTACAAAATTATTTGTAGCTACATATAACCACAGACTCCCCCTTTGTAGCTTCTGAGGCAGAAAATTTGTCTGCTCCCATTTTAAGATGTTCTCTTTCTTGATCAGATGATACAGCACAAGATGCCCTCAGCTCAGCAAACAACAGGTCTTGCTAAGGTGTGTAGCCATGTCTGGGTGTGCTTTAGTTCACGGTCTGGCCCTGACTGTGACCAGGGAACAAGGACAAGCCATTGTGCAAACTGGCTCAACAGAGGAGAAAAGGAGATGGTCTGTGAGGGCAGTGACCATTTTATTTTCTTGTGGAGAATTGATGCTTGATGCTGTGTGCAATGAAGTTATGGTAGTACTGAAACAACAAGGAGAAGCCCATTTGGGCAGAAGCATGCACACTGTTTTGGAGTGTGGGTGGTCACTGTGGATTATATACAGAAGGAGCATAACAGATCGCTATAAGCAGAACAGGCATGAAAAGTAGTCCTGAACGTGAGAATGAGTGCAGTGTCAGGAGCACTGGTCAGTTAGCAGGCTAAAATGCTGTACAGTTCTTGCAATGCAAATAAAATGGTGTGGTCCAGCTGAGCAGCTTTTCTGCAAGGCTGTTTCTTGAATTGTGGATGACCTTGGAAACAGAAAGGCTTTTGCTCCAAGAGGGCTGCTCAGAAAGCTTTGCAGTATTGCAGAAGAGGCATTTTGCAATGCACCAGGTGGTGAGGATCAGCTCGGGCTGGGATCAGTGCAATCTGGAATACCAGGTGGCATGCTGAACCCTGGTGCCAGCACAGACTTCCTATCGTTGTCATCATATAATTCATTGGTGATCTTGCTAATTTGAAATCTTATCTGTGTTTTGTGTTGGCTTTAATATCTTCTGCCAAATAAGTGGTAGTGTGAAAATCTAGCATTAATTGTTTTGTCAAGATGCAGTTGAAGGCTCTGTCAAAGTGAGTATGACTCACTTTAAAGAAGTATTTTTCACCTTTGTTTCTCCTTCCCCTCCCTTCCTGCTTGCCCCATCACCCTTATCTTTGCCGAGTGATGCTTTAGGTAAGCACTAGAACTTTGGTATTGAGAACTGTGCAAAGGTACTATTCAGGCTGCTGGAGCTACTGAAATACTTAGAGTAGCATATGAGAGGTTCTCCAACACTGCTGCATTTCTGGTACTCCAGATCTTTTCCTGGATAGGTATATATAGTGGCATTTCACAGTGGAGCCAGGTTCAGTGACCTTTTGGTGGGTCATCAGCATGTGGTTTATTCTCACTTTTCACACAGTTGTGAAGCAAATGCTGCTGGCACAATTTGCAGGTGAATCTGATGTGATAGGACAGCTGCAGTCTGAATATATGAATACATGGTAATTTCTAAAGCCAGCTAACTTCTCAAGTCTGGCTTGTGATATAGGAAAACAAGGTGAGATATTTTTGGGTTCTTGGTTTAAATAGGGTGGAGTATTGTGCCTTCTCCTTGCTACAGTATATCTATTTGGGGGGAAATAAATAGATTTTAAAATGTGGATGTATCTGTGGCAGAAGTAGCACTGAATAGAAACAATGTGAAGAAAAGAGTAGTGTTTGCAAGCTGTCAGAGAAGCTTTCCTCTGTATTGATCTGCTGGGTTAGCAGAATGTGACAACCTATAGCAACAAAAGTAAACAAGCATGGAACAATATACAAGGTCTGATTAAAAATTTATTATGTTGAACTCCAAAACCCCAGAAGGATATTTGTGTTGGGATTTTTTTTTCTTAGCAGTGTTTCTAAACAATCTGGAGTGAATTAGGCTCCTACAATTGGAAATTTAATTTGAGGTCATCTTTAAATGAACTCTAAAGCATTAGACTCTGTTTGGCCAGGATCTCTGCTTTGGGCCTAAGCCCAGCATGTCATCTCCAAATCAATTCCAAGGTCCCTTACCAGCCCAAGCTTCTATTGATTACTTCTTTTTCTTTTTAACAAAAAGTCATCTCTATGGTGATCACATTATATATAAAGCAAATCAGTAAAGCCAGCTTCGGACTGAAGGAAGCTGCTGCATGTGAAGGCTCTGTGGCTTGGGTTTGGTAGTAGTGCAGCAGCTGGCATGTTGTCAAGCGTTAGGACTGGACCAACCACCACCCAGTGATGGACACTCTGCTACCCCACTTCTCCCCCCTCCCTCCCACAGGAAGGGAAAGGGAATAAGAGAGACAGAGACTTGTGGATTGGAAAAAAACCAACAAAACAACTAAAACTACTTTAATGAAAGTAGTAACAATAGATGAAATATATGTGCAAATGTATGCAGATCCAACACCGAACCAAACACAAGTTGATGGCAACTACATCACCTCCCCCACCGATACTGCAACAGGAGGCCTCCAGACAGGAATCAAATTCAGTGGACTGGATCCCACAGCTGGATCCAGGAGCAAGAGAAGGAGAAAAGCAAGAGCAGCAAAGATGGGCCAAAAGGCAAGGAGAGAAAGAAGGAACTGACCCTTAGCTTTGTATTTAGTGTGAGTTGTATGGAATGGAATACCTAGTTGGTCAGTTTCATGTCACCTGTCTTGTCCGCTCCTCCCTGTAGGTGCAAACTTTTACTCTGCACCCCACAACGGGAGACACAAGATTCAGCAGTGGCCCTGGTTTACATAACAATCCTCTGTGGTAAACCCAAACACAGGGCCTAACCACTGCTGGAAGCAGACAGTATTTATAAAAAACATACTGCCAGCTTCAGAAAATGCAGTTACTTAGAGGAGCTTTAGCTGGAAAACAAAATTGTTGAACAGAATCAATTCTGTTATAACCCAAATCAGGACATGTGTTCCCAGCTTGACCAGTGTTCTCCTAGCAAGGCTGTGTCTTAGGACTACAAGGCTGCAGCTGCTCAGAAGTCATGAAAAAAGAAATATCTTGGGCACCTGCCCTTCCCAATACGAAGTCTTGGAGAGAGTATGTTTCACCTTTTGATTTGCTTTGGAAGTGGAGTATGATCCTGGAGAAAGGGCACTGCAATTTGTTGGGGTTTGCTTCTGATGATCTGATGCTTATGGGAGGCATCGCGGTGGGTGTTGTGTCACAACTCTAGTGACGGGCTGTGACACACGCAGCAGGAGGTCTCACTCTTGACCCAGCTGTCTTCTGTTGTATGTTGGCAGAAGTCATTTGATTAATTTGCAAGTGTTTTTGTTAGGGCTATATGTGACATGACAAAGAACCTTTTGATACCATGCTGAAGGTAGAAGTGCACACAAAGTATTCCCTTTTGAGAATTGCTATTCATAACCAAGAAACTTATACAAAGCAGCACACAGTCACAATGAGTTGTTTTGTTGGGTTTTTTTAATCATGTTTTAAGCCTGCTATACTGAAGTCAGTGTTTTTTGCATGGATCATATCTTAAATTGTTATTTGAATAGACTTCATTTCTTTCCATACGCTAAACTGATAAGTGTGTACTACACACATTGTTTTAACTAAATGTAAGTCATTAAACTGGTGCTACCCTGTGCGCAGGTGATCTCTGTACTTCTGTTAAAGGGCTCAAATTTAGCAAGCACATTGCATCATGGCATAATAATGTGTATATTATACTCTCAGTAATGCTTCACAAATGTGCCTTTCTCTTCAATAAGTTCTTCTCTTTTACAAATGGAGAGATAGTACTAGTGCAGCGCTTTTTTCCATCAGTAGCTTGACATAATGTTTAAAGATGGAGAATGCAGAATGGTGCCAAGATAGGGTTGGAAGGCTAAAGGTGATTGTGTAGTATGAGTTTTTATGGGTTTAATTAAAATTTGTAAAGCAACAGCTTCTTTTCAGATGAAAAATACACCTTTTTAATGTAAGTTTTCATGGGAATGCAATGGAAAATAACTGTATATGAGGGACTGATGTGAAATATAGTTTGGGTCAAGCCAAATGAAATTAGAATAAATCTATTAAAATAAAGGCCAGGTGGCAATACAAGCCAAAGCAGTGATGCCCTGTGCACTACTAACTTAGTGCAGTTACTAATAATTACCACATCCTTAAATGACCATATTGTATTCAGTAGTGTCAGTAAGGTCAATTCACAGTCATAGGATAAAAGAGGACACTCCAATAGCTCTTAATGTGCATCAAAATGAGAAGATTGATATTGACAAGGTGACCTCAGCTCCAAAGGGGCAGTTTGTTTTGAATGCCTGTAGTTTTTCTTCCTTACGATTGACAACGTCAATGGTATGACTACTTTCTTTCTTTCTATGTTCCTTCTCCACCCCCAAAAGGAGCACCACAGTTCATGCTAAGTATTTCAAATAACAGCAATACTACAAGTAAGTAAAGACTAGTAAGATTTTTCTGTAGAAACTTGCTGGACCCCGGTGCCCAATGTCCCCCAAGTGCCCTTTGATTGTTCTCTGAATGACCCTGGCTCTGTGTTAATGTCTGGCATGCAGTTCCGCAATTACAATGTGTGGCCTGACATCAGTTCCGAATTTGCCTTGCCTTTAATTTTTCATGTCCACCCAATTCATTCTCTTGTCCTCTTAACCTTCTGTGTCAGATAACTGTGTTTTATTCTTCAGTTGTTATCAGTAGGAAGTTTGCATGCAATTTACATTTTTTTTTCACATAGGTTTTGTACTGGAAAGAGTTTTAATTGATATTCTGTAAAATTTGGAACCACATTCTTCTACTCCATAACTTATTTTTTCTCTTTCCCAATTAAAGTGATAGGACTGATATGAGATGTAAAATTTTTGCAGGAAGAAATGCAGATTTTTTGCCTGAAGAGCACTTAGGTACATGCAAATTTGTAAGCTTGGTTATCTAGCAGTAGGCCTTGAAAACTCTTCTCCCATTATATTGAGTGATTAAGAGTTCAGGCTTAATGAGCACTGTTACTGTCATCACAGAGAGAGGAAACATTTTAAATAAAAACTGTGAATGTGTCTCCAGGGCTTGACTGTTTGGCAGTATTAGCTTTGGAGGGCAGTTGTGACATTATGACTTGAATAATCAATGCAAGTATTCTAAGACATGTGGAAGAGAAAGGAAAGTTATGAAATGTAGCAGGCTTGTGGGAAAGCACAGGTTTGGAAGAGGGCTTTTTAACCTAAGTTTTCTTAGAGGATAAGAATAATTACACTGCATTTCTTCCTGCAGAACATGATGCTACAAATGTAGAAAATGCCTTGCATCATAGAGAATGTCACATCCTCTTTCCCTTTTCCCCCTCTTCTTTCTAAGCCTGTTGGTTTATAATAGCTAGAATAATACAGTATGAAAAATACATTGTAAGAGTCAAGGATTAGTAATATTTTCTTTTCCTTATGAAAGTTTGTTTTACAGATATGATGCAGCTCTGAAGTGGTTTCAGATGCATTTACCTTGAATGTGAAAGGATAGCAAAGGGACTCTTGTTAGAAGGAAAATCTAGAAATTTTTCTGTAGGAGCAATAACAATGTTCAGAGATGGGAAATGTGAGCAAGTGTCTTGGTAGACCTGGTAAAGAAGGCAGACACACCTCAGATCCTCCAGGTCCTTCTCCTTTCCTTTTTCTCTGGTTAGGTCCCTTTCCCCACGCCAAATCATTGGTGTTCCCTAAGAAACAGCACAGGATGTCTGGAGCCTCTTATCTGAATGCAGGGGCAGGAGTAACACCTGATGTGGCATGTAAGATAGTAAGGAAAAGCTCTGGCTTATTTTTATTCCTCCATCAGTATCCATATTGCAGCTTCAGCTCTGTGTCCAAGTGCATAAACATTTGGAATAAATATAACTAGTAAATAGCCGGCAAATGTAACTTTTCTGTCTTGGTATATAACAATACTGTTATTTTTTTTCCAATATTCAGGAAATACTTTGCCTTGCTAAACTTTTTGTATCAGGTAGGAGGAGGTGATTTTTTAACTAACTTGTACTGTCTTCTTCAATTTCCTATTAGTCAAATCACTGGCATATATGGAATGAAAAGAAACAAAACTTAGCCAAGAAAAAAACACAACAACAAACCCTTGTACTTTGACCAACTTCTAAAAATAAGTTCATAAACCGAACATTTGTAATATTTACTTTTTCTGAGGTGTGAAGAGGCCAGTGTGCACTCATCTGTCACCTCTTGGGAAATTGCATTTGCAGAGTGGCTGGTGTGGAGACTAACACCATCAGCCTCCACCTCTCCTTCAGGAATAGTTTAAAGTTTAGTTGTTATGGCTACATTTTCAGTCTCTAGACCACTAAATACATCTGGAATTTTGTTAAGGCTAAGCCCTATTCAGTGAAAAAAGGTGTAGTGTTCATGAAGCTTTACATCCTGACTAGCAAGAAACACTCATAAGTACATGTCTCTCGTATACTTGTCTCGCTGTGACCAAGGTGTGCAGCTAAGCAGCTCAAGAGAAGGTTAAGAAGCATGAGAGCAGAGCTGTGGATCAAATCAGGTCAGGAACTCTCGAGTGAGCTGCATGCTCAGCAGAGCGGAAGAGAGGGGTTTTTTGTCAAATAGTTTGAGAAATGACTTTGACTTCAGTGATGGACTTTGATTGAGTAGGTGCTATCCCTGTTCGAAGGCACATCTTTTTATATTCACTTGGGTGAGATAGGTTTTCTAAAACATTTATTTCAACTGATCTCTGTTTGAGTGTTAATCTTCACACCTCTCATTATTTCTGTTGCACCTTTTTAATTTGAACATTGAAGCAGTTTGCTTGCATATGTCCCAGGCTTCAGTGGCCTCTCATTCTGCTCTCTGGCCTTTCACCAAAGCTCTGAGTAAGCACTTGCTGGGCTTGCCTGAGGATTATTTCTGTGTGACAAACTGAAAGCCCCAACCAGTTCTAGTCATTCCCTAAAAAAGGTGTGAGAGCTGGACTGCAGCTGGTTTGTTAGCGACTGTTATTTGCTAGATTTTGCAAGAACAGTTTTCAGTCCTCTCTGTCTTCCTAAATTGACTCCATTACAAAAGTTAGCAGAAGTAGATGTGATCCAGCTGAAATCTCTGCATGTTATAGGACACAGTATAAAGGCATTGTCTATGACATTCTAGTCATGCTTGTGAGAACACAAAATTTTTGTTAAAGATGTTTATGTGTAGCAGCTTTTCATCAATGAAAAGTAATGAAAATGTCAGGTTCCCTCTCTTGTTAGGAAATCTTCTGTTGCAAGCACAGGAAAAAGGCCATGAGAGGTCAAGAGTCCATATTTTTCAGAGCAGCAGATAAATAATTGCTACAGTCTTATTGTAATCCCAGGCTGCTTTCTTAAACTGTGATCTTAAGGCAGACAACTGCTATGAGAAGGCAAGTGTGCTGCTTCAGTTAAGAAAGGAAGAAATCTTGTTGATATATTTCATTTTTTTGACTTTGTTTTGAATTAGTAGATGAAGTCCCAAATGTCTGTTCCCCTGCTACACTGCAAGTGGGAGCAATAGGCTGGCTGGTCACATACAGTATGTAAGCAGCGTTGTTTTGCTTGTTACTGTGCTGAACCTCTAACCTCCTGTCAGGACAACATTGACAGCAACAAGGATCCAGCTTGAATTTTAGAGGTCACTGACAAATGCTGGTTTAAGTTTCCACCCAGAAGAATTTAAGCTAATTGCCCTTGTGTTGAACAAATTGCTCTTTGCCAAGTGATGTAATAAAGCAGTGACTCATTGAAGAGAGGAAAGGGCACCAGCAAGGAAATCGGGTTTGCACACACTTAAGCAGGTTACTTCTTTCCCCAGATGCTGCTGCTATGTGAAATTCCCCTCTCTGGGTGCCTGGGGAGGGTACTGGGTAGTTGCTGTAGCAGGGGCTACTGACAGTCCAGGATGCCCAGAGGTGTCTCAGCTACTGCTGCTTGTGGGGCAATGCCAAGAGAGGTTATCTGCTCAATAATCTGCAGCATATGCAGAGCTCTTCCCTGTAGCAGAAAGACTCTCACGGTTTTTTTTGCAGCTCCCATATACTGGTCCTGTGAATCGGCCCTCCTCAAGACAGTAAGAGAAGTCAGGCTGATTTCATTCTGTGAGGTGGAAGTGTCTTGTGAACTGCTGAGCATGGAGAAGTAGATTTAGCAATGCTTTTTGTAGGGGTTATACATACTAACTTTATACATAGACCTTGTTGCTGCTCTTTGGTTACTTTTCAAGTGTGAAACCAGAGCATCTGATACCTGCTGGAATGTGTCCCTGGTCAACTGGATTGAAGTGCAAAAGACACTGACTCAAGTAATATTTTTATTCTGTGCTCTGGGAAGGATGCTCACAGTATGAAAGAATATGTGGTAGGTGTGAAGAATGGCCAAAGGCAGGAAGGGCAGCTGAGCCTGGCTTATGCCACTGGCAAGCCCTTGGGTGTGGAGCTCTCCCAGTTTCCACTTCACATTTGCTTTCACTGGCTTTAATCACTGTACCAGCATGCTATGTGTTTTACTAATTATAGGGCATGATTTGTATTTTTGTTACAAAAGAAGTAGTAGAGATTTACATAATTCTTGCAAATACCACTAAATTAAAATAGGGCTGGAGAATTTCTGTTTTTTCTGTTGTCTAAAAGGTGCTGGTGCTTATGCTGAGTATAGTAGAAAGCACATGAGCCATCATTTCTAGCATTTTCTTGATTTGTTCACTTTCTTATTGAGACAGAGGATTTAACCTTTCTGGCTTGTTAGAAAAAAAAAGACTGATTTCTTTCAACAAATTTCATGCAAATATAGGCAGGTAGGGTAGGAAAAGTATAAAATGCTTCAAATTCATTCCCACACACACAAAAAAATTGAAACAGTTCGGTCTCTAGAAACTCCATTATATTTTGTTTCTGCAGTCAAATAGCAAGTAGATACTCTAAACATGTTCTTGATTCTCACAGTTTTTCAATAGTTTTGCATGGAGTATGGCTGTATGTAGATGATGAATATTATAAAAGAAATAGAAAAAGATGTGCTTTTAGGAACTATTTCTACAGATTCGTAGTTTGAGTAGATTATAAACTTAATTGTTCCTGAATGATAGCATTGTGCTTGCTGAATCATAACTCATGGCTGTCTGAGGCCTTTCCTGTTTCACAGGATCACAGTATGTTAGGAGTTGGAAGGGACCTTGAAAGATCATCTAGTCCAACCCCCTTGCCAGAGCAGGATTCTCTTAATACTAGGTCACAACAAAGCTTCCCTGACTGGGAATTGAACCCAGGTCCCAGTGGTGACAGCACTGACTCTGAACCACTAGACCACCATGCTGTATGCCTCTGTTACCCCAAGACAGGACATTTTACCTTTTTTGCTACATAACTATGTTATACCTGAAAAATACTGTGTGGGTTTTTCTGTTTTGTTTTGCCTTTTTATTTTTGCTATTGCAAACCAGGCACCACACATGAGACCTGTGGTAAATGCCTGCTAATTCAGCTAGGTGTCAGTTACAACAGGAGATGTTGGGATTAGGTATTTCTTCTGATGAAGAGTTTATGCTATAATGAACTTTTTGATTACTGAGTTATTTAGCACCATAAATATATATAGAAGTGGGAAAGAGAGAACAAATGTGTCATAGCTAGCCTGCCAACTTGGAGATCGATAGGAAAGAGAAACTTCATTTGAACTCTCCATGACAGAGGTTATTGCAAATTTCTCACTCTATGCAACCTGTTTTCATGATGCAGCACTGTAGGAACCTGGTCATTGGTTTCTCCTGCATTTCCCTTCCCACCCCCCTCACTGGCAGAAAATGTGTTTAGTATGTTCTAATACTTAGGGGTGACTTTCTGGAAAATACTAGATGCAGTAATACTTGATTATGTAATTATAGATAGATACTAGAAATTATAGTCATTGCCTAAAGTTCATAACTGGGATATTTTCCTTTCATTTTCAAAAGACACCTGGGATTTCCTTTTTGAGCTTATATTTCAAAACTGATAAAACTCAGAGGGTGTTTTTTCTTGATGCAGTATTAATTTTACTTCTAAGAAAGCCAAGATATCAAATATTGACCTGACCTAAAGAAAATGTAGATGTTAGAACTAGGAACTTTACTGGTTAAGGTGCAGGATGAGAACAGAAATCTCTTACCTGAAGTGCACTGAGAGCTTAGAGGCAGCTAGAGGATGACATGAAGAGACAGGTTGTCTGGGTTAATACCAGCTGGGGAAGGACTGCAAAACCAGAAGGGAAGAGGATGAAGAATGTCTTTCCAAATTTTATTCGGCTTTGGGGTTCTAGTCTCTGTTTTATAATATATAGTAAAGTGATTAATAGTCTTGTAATAAGACAGTTTTATAGAAGATTAATAAGCCTCTCCCTTTTCCAAATTTTAAGCCATCTATGTTACTTTCAGAAGGCAAAATATGATCTGTTGCATGCACAATTTGTTATTTCTCTAGTTTCCTTAAGTATGCTTAACATTGTGACCGGCATAGTCCTAGGCAATTCTGTGACTGACTTTGTAGGACTTGTGTTAAAATGCTTGATGACTTCTAGATTCTTTTTATTTATTTTTTATTGTTAAAAAGAAGTTACCTTTCCAGTTTCTGCTGCGGTACTGATGGTTGGATATTTTGTGTTGCTTTGAAATGATCTTAAAGGATGTAAGAGGCACCTCAGTTCTTTAACACAGACTGAGTAGAAGGAGATGATAGTTACAGTTTGTCATTATTTTTTGTAAAGTGAACAACCTCAGGCATCAGCCGTGAGGCCACTGGAACAGCATCAAGTGAAGAATGCTTCGTAGCCCAGTGAAAGTGAAAATGCCTGGAAATAGGATGATCTGGGTTCTACTGCTTTCTTGGTCATTATGGCTAGGGCAATCCTGCTTCTTTGATTTCTTTCTTGCTTGCTGTCTGCCTGTCCACATTTCTCTCCTCACTGTGCACACGTGTGGCACCCAGCAAACCAGTTCTCTTTCCACTTTATCTTTTCAGAGGGGCTGAGACATTTTCTTACTTGTTTGCTACTAAACTGAAATCAACACAAAAGGTCTAACAGTTGTGAGTATTGCCTTACAAGATCTTTTGGCTACTGATTAATTGTAGTGCAGTAATTATTAAGTAAAAGTGATCTGCCTGAGGTCACAAAGCCAGGAATAGAGCATGTCTCCTAACTCCCAGTCCAGTGATGCAGCTGTTAATTCACACAATTTCTACTTGAGTTCATTAAAAATATTCTCCCACAGCTCTGCCTTCCTCAGAAGCCAAAATTTCTTGTTTTAATAGAAGAAGTGAGCTTCCTTTGGGACCTTAATTCCCCCCACAGTGAAAGAACTTACCCAGATGAGTGTGTGTGCTACTTTTTTTTTTTTAAGTACTATTAGCCCTTTCTGGCCTGAAAAATGAGAGGGGAACTGAACTCTTGTATGTGAGCTTGGAAAACACATCTAATGCAATCAAGACATGTACTAGATACTTTCCATGTCCAAGTGCTGCACATAATGTTTTAAAAGTTCTCTGAGATGAAAACTGGATTTACCATAAAAAGGAAGATGCTCCCTTTTCTAGGCCAACCAAACTATTAAATAGGACTACAGAATGGGAAAATGAGTCAAGTGTGGTGTGTGTGCTTTTGGTATTTTTAGTTTGCTTTGTATAAAGGACAGCAGGGACAGTTATGGTCTAATCTGCTATAAAAAGTCAGTAATATGGAACTCCATCCACTGATTTCTTCATCAAGCACATAGTGTGTGGTTGAACTTTTTTTAGGTAGATATCCGTTCCTGATCTATTCAGATTAGTCCCATATGAGGACTAACTCACCTTCTTGCATACCAAATTATTCCAGCTCTTGCGTACTAATTATAATGCTAATGGCTAAGAAATGGAAAGGTGTAGACCTTCAGAAGAGAGCAAACATACTTCATTACAACCAGCATGCTCAGAACACAAACCAGCATGCCATTTTGTAACACATCAGATTATACCTATATCTTGCTTCAGATAATGCACTAGGTCAGAACTATTTAGAGCTGCATGGTATTAATTTACTTCCATGCTTGCAATGCTTCAGAAAATAATTTTGAGGGGAGTTTGGGCTATTGAGTTGTTTCAGCATACATTGTTATTCAGGAAAGATGAATCCTATAAGTTTCTGGATGATGCTTTTTCATGTTTTAAAATTAGTGGTTTAAGACCTCTTTCTAGTGTTAGATTAGCTATACAACTATAGAAAAGATTCTATGTTAGTGTTTTCAATTACATATAACTAAACTTGTAACAGAAATTAGTGTTAGATATAGTCACATTTAACTTGACTTAAACCACTTTGGAAACATGACTTGTGTTTTATATTCTGTAGCCTTCTCCAAAGATTTAATTTCAACTGTTAAGAATGGCCAGTTACATGTAATAAAATCTATCTTTTTTTTCTTTTTTTTCTCTCTGGAATCAAATAGGTTGGAGTGTGGTTATTTTTATTTTTTTTAAAAAAAGGTTTTGAAGGGTTCTGTTTTCTGTGACTTCTCACTATAATTCTTTTAGAAGCTGCTACAGAAACAGTGTTATGAGCTAAAACTAAATAATAACTAGGAATTTCTGCTGTCAGGTTTAAGTCAATATTGCAGTATGGCATATACGTTAACACGAGTGCTTGTAGTTGAGAGTGGCCAAGCAGCTGGTGGAAGGGCAAAGAAGAGTAAATCCCCTCATTCCTGCAGATGTTTGAGCTATTGGAGAGAACAGTGCTTCAGCAGACTCTTCTTCCTATCTGTTCCAGAAACAATGCCAGTGCTCACAGGAACAGGAAACTTGGTAGTCACACACATCTGTCTTTATTTAATAGAGTCTTGTGTCTCTTAAACTTTGTCTTGTGTATCTCAGAGAGTGGACTCTGGGTGCCCTAGAAATTAGATTGAGTTAGAGCAATGTGTATTTCTGTGTTTTGCTGCTGCTCCTCCTCTTTAAGACATTCACCATTATATGATGTAAAATGTAAATGGCTAGTAATGTAAAAGGCTAAGTAAAGGTAACTATCAAAAACTTAAAGCTTGTCTTTGCCAGGCGCCTTTAACTCAGAGACTCTGAGATGCACAGGATCTACCATACAGTTGCCAGTGATACTCATGTTTGATTTTTAGTGTGGTGTTTTTTTGTTGTTGTTGTTTGGTTTGGGGTTTTTTTTTTTACACTTTCTCTACTCCCTCGTCCCACTCTTTCTGGTGTGCCCTTGCTAGTGATAGATGTGAGGTTTTTTAACTTTTATAAATTATAACTTCAAATTTTATACTCAATTTTTGAGGGGTTAACAGAGTTCACCGTAAGTGTTGGGCTCTGCAGAGAACCTGTAGAAACCCAGCCTCAGTCAGGATCAAATAATTTATATTTTCCTCTGATAGTTATTTAAACTGATAGATGAAGGACATGAACCCATGTTTAGCTTCAAGCATAGGATTTAAATCAAACATGTATGTTTTCTGCATATGCTGAACTGGAATAATTCAAGAATGGTGCCAGATAATTTCTGTTGAGTGTATGTATAAATGCATATACACAGTTTATTGATGGTTGCAATACAACATGAAGATTGTATGCTGCCTTCCTGGAACAATATTAATCAAAGAAATCAATAAGGGGAAGGATCTTCTTGTAGGATGTTCATAATATTGTTACACTGACCGTAACTTCTGATGATAGACGTATTTCTTTTTCTTGTGCATCCTATCTGTATTTTTCCTGACTTATTTTAAGACTTCAACAATCAAATTTAAGTGATATTTCCTAGTGAATGGGAATTCCTGCTCTGTACTTGTAAACATGTGTTTTCCTCTATGTGTATGTATCCTTTGTAAGTGTGTGTATAGGTATATCAGAATACTTTAAACATTATTTTAATTTCTATATTAACAGTACGGCTTCACTGTTTTCCCTTTGAAATTTGTCTTATGAAGCAGAATGGCATTTTGATTTTACAAAAATATTCCTTTAAAAGGTCATCTTCTTGTTGGCTGCTGGTATATATATTGCTGCATATGTTGCTTGAGTGTGATTTTTATCTATCTATACAGACACCTATCTAGATAAATGGAGATATATAACATCAAAAAATACCTGGGCAGAGAGAAAGATTTATATAGCAACATCTCAGAGAGCTCATCAGTGAAAAGGAGCAAGTAAGACGATTTTGCCTCTAACCGCGGCTCTAACCTTTCATGCAAGGAGCTGTCAGTCATTCCTTGACTCTGCCTGATTAATTATATCAAAGTTCATATCCCATTTAATTTCTGGCAATGAAAGAATGAAAACTCTCAGCTTTTCTACAATTCTATGAATTAAAAGAAAACAGGCTGACTTATGAGGATTCTTTTCTGCTTTTCTTATTCTTTTTATTCTTCCCTGAAATGTTTAGACCCTGATCAATCCATATTCTGAGGTGTTAAATATAAGGACATCAGCAAATGTAGAACACTCTAAGCCTCAAAACTGCTCAAAAAGAAACTAACCATAGGGACAGTGTCATTGGTCTCATTTTACAGATAAGAAAGCTGTAGCAGAAGGATTATGAACATTACTTAAGACTGTAAGAGAATCCTGGCTGAGTCTGGAACTACATGAAAGTTTTGTGTGTCTTGTTCTAACATCATAACTACGAACCCATGCTTACTTTAACTGGCTGTTTACCTACAGGTACAATATATTGGTGTTCAGCTAAGATAATTCCTTTGTGTGTATTGTTTTTAACACTGTATTGTAACAGGGTGGGAAAGGCACCTTAGAAAATGTGTTTGCATGGGGAAGGAAGAAGAAAAGAGAGGCATCTCTGTTGCAATGATACAGCATCTAGGATGATGTGCATTACTTAGAAAAAGAACCCATTAAGAACAGCAAGCTCGAAACCCCAAACAAATGACAGGATATATGAAGGATTAGTTGGATGGAACATCTGTTATTAATACTGAACAGAGTTTTTTTCAAACCAAATGTGAAGCATTAGCACAGTGGTGAGAATTAATTTTAGGCTTTTCCATGGAAGAGTATGAATAAGATTCGTTCTTCTGTTTATTTAGAAGTAATGTTTTCATTTCTTTCTTTTTATCTGAAGTCTGAATGCAAATTTAGTTCAAAGTGGAGAAGTGATGCCTGGAACGCTGGCTTTTTCTGATCCCCTAGAGGAAAGCACGTCTGGTGCAGCATAGCAGATTACTTCTTTTAGGGGGAGTTAACTATGTGCTTCAACAAGGAAAGGCTGGCTGGCTAATGCTCATCTATTGAGTGGTAAGCAGTGGAAAATTAGCAAGGAACTGTGGCATATTTTGAGGGCTTCATTGATCCGATTTCCCTATGGAACTGATTTCTCCATGAAAGAAATCCACCTCCTCTCAGAACCCAAGGCACATACTCTGAAGTTTAATTGAGTCTGGAAATTGTGATAAATACAGATTTTTCTCAGGTGGCACCAAAACCCAAATGCACCATAATCCTCTGCTTGCTATTTTTTCTTTCTCTGATTTGTTGTTGGTGTTACTGTACTGTTGTTTTCTGTAGCAGACTAGGATTTCAAGAATTTATATTTTTCTTCAAAATCTGCAATGATGTTTCATTTCTTTTTTTAAGATTTATGTAGAAATTTTTTCCCAGTTGAGGTGCCAGAGCACTGGCACAGACTGCCCAGAGAGGTTGTGGAGTCTCCCTCTGTGGACATATTCAAAACACGTCTGGACGCGCTTCTGTGTGACCTGGTCTAGGGAATCCTGCTGTGGCAGGGGGGTTGGACTAGATGATCTTTCGAGGTCCCTTCCAACTCCTAATATTCTGTGATTTGACAGTAGACAGCAGTAGTTGTTAATGTCACTGTTTTAAACTGTAGTAAACATTAAAACTTGAGTACATTTTATACTGTTTGGTCTGTGCAGTTCTCCCTTAAATACAAACACAAGTTTATTGACATAGGTCATGCATAGAAAGGCTCAAGCTCAGCTATACAATGCAGAGATGTTAGTTGCTGCAGCCTGTACTCAGATGACACTTATCACAACTTTATAAGCAGCAGCTTTCATGGAAGCATCATAGACCACAATGATTAAGCATATTTTATAAGTATACTTGAGTATATATATTAAATACAAAGTGTACTATATATTGAATACACTGCAATACCTTTAGCCTTTATATCAGTTTAGGATATGCAGTGAGGATGCATCTCAGCAGGAACACCAGAGATTGGCTTCCATTTCTTATTGTGTCAAGAATCTTGTATGCCTCCCTTCCTTTCTTCCTCAGCTCTGGTCAGACTGTAAACTGGTATTTAAGGAGGAAAGGTACCTTTCTCTGTGCTACTACAGAGGGAGGAGAGACAAGGATTTATCTGACTTACAGCATAAGACTCCTCTGCTAAAAAGATGAGTAATATAAAAGCATCTTCCTACTTGATTTCATGCCTTGCATATTGAAATGCATTTCAAAATTGTAGATTACAGATTTTGCTCAAGTCTCTGGCTGTCCTTCTGTGAAGTGAGCAGCAATTCTAACTTGTTAACTTGCAAATGGAAAGGTCACTTCTCTGTTTCTGACTAGATAGCAGGTAAATGGGAAAGATGGATTGCTGATGTACGACAGGAAAGACCAAGTAGCATGTCTTAGCTGCTTGTAGGCAGGCAGTTGTATATGCAGAGATACTGCCTAGGTTGCCTGAGTTTAGGCATATTGCTATCATCATTCACATAGCTATTTTCATTTCCAGAAAGATCAAGGATAGAAGAACTGTGAGCTTTTTACATTTGAATTGGTTAATTTGTATGGCTAGATAATTTCAGACTATGTAACATAGCACTAATTGGCTAAAGTACAGGAACAAGCAACGTTTTCAAATAAGTTAAAGCTGAAATGGGATGAGCTGCAGATTCTTCTCCTCCATGATTTATTGGGTTTTAATATCAGCTATGTTAGAAAGTACTCCCTTAACCCTCACAACCCACAAGTATCTCTGCTTCAATTATAAAATAATAGAGGAATATCTACAATAGGTTTTGACCTTAAAGCTACAGATTTCTCATCCATAAGACAATCTGAAATAATTTTGGTCAAAAAAATGGAATAACTTTGTGGTAATTTTGGACTGTATCTGCTTAGCTGCTGCTTGGTTTTCTGGTGTAATGCATGCCAGCAGGGGCCACCATCCTCCTCTGGAAGCAGAACCTAGGGGGAGTTAACTAGGCAGTGGAAAAGCACTTTCTTCCTTGGGCTTCCCAAGTGCTTGGGAGGATGGTCCCTCCGGGGCCTGGACTTTACAGAGTGTGGAGAGTGAAGAGCTGAGTGGCAGGAACATGTTTCTTACAGTTTTTCATGGTCATTGACTGTCTTGTAACAAGGTGTGGCACTTGGGTTACCCTGGTGCCTGAGGTCTTGGGTTAGGCTTTTGAGGAGCCTCACCCAGAAGTTCAAGAATGGGTTTTTAAGAACTGGTTCTAAGAAAACAAATCCCTTTTGTCTCATTTGGTATACATGTGTTCTAAACCTCCCCTCAAAACTGTGAGTGGGGTTTAGGAATTGTCCCTGGTGTTTTCATTTGAAAGAGAGTTTTTAATTCATACGAAGGTGTCCATGTCCAGAGACACCATTAGCTCATCTGCAGCAGCTTTATTGACTCTGCTTGGGGATGCTCTCCCTTCCAACAGTGTTGTGTTCCTGAGATGAGGATTGTCTCACAATCCTGTGGCTCTCTCTCTAATCTACCCAGACAAAAATTTGGTGTCAAATGGCCATGCAGCCAGGGACCCAGTGCACTTGTACACCTTGTTTCACATGGCCTTGTAGTCTTGTAAATCCTAACACAGCTGGATTAAGTGGGATGATGAGGGGTTAACTGTCCAAGTTGCTGATGTGAGTAATTTGAGGACATTACTTGGCAGACTTTATATGGAGCTATACATGAGGCTCTATTAGTCAAAATCTGTCAGCTCTAGTCTAGATGTGTATTGCACCTATGAACACATTTTTCTTAAGCAAAAGTACTCATGTTTTCTGGCATTCTGTAGAGCAGAGGAACATGCAATAAAAAAAATAAACTGCTAGTTCTCTAGCACAACTGTGTTACATTTGGACCGTTTGAAGGCAGATTTTATAATTAATCTTTTAAAATGAAAGTAATCATTGATGTTTTACTAATGTCTCATTTTCATCCACCCAGCTCTTGCATTGTTTAGGGTTTTTTTGACTATTTACAGGGCTTGTTCCTGTAAATCTTTGTTGTGTTTTCACTGACTTCACTAGGATACTCTGTATGGGAACTTTGCAGAATTTCACTCTTTGTATCTCTTGAATTATGGATGAAGCAAATTGAAAATAACATTCTTGCTTTTAAGCATTTCTCACACACTAATTTTTCCCCTTGGCTACTTCTTGTGGTTAATTCTGCCACCAGTTAAGAAATTAATGTAGGCAGCTACTATTGTATCACTTATACAATGAATATAAAGATGTAAAAGCTGATTATTTCAGGATACATGCAGCAATTCAGCCAGTATACTCTAGTTGTTTTATACTGCAAAGATTAGAACAAAGTTATTATAAAGATATGGAAAGACTTATTCCTTGTCTCAAAGAACTCCGTCTGTAAGGGAGAGTGTGTTACTTCCTTAATATTTCAGCGTTCTGTTGTTCAGTTTTAATCATCCTGAAATCTTAAGAAGTGTTACTCTGTGAATTTGATTTTTTTTTTCTGAACATGTTTGAAGAAACTGGGTTTATCTGCACCTCAGCTTTTGATACGTGTGCTACAGCTCACGTGGATCAGGCAAAATATTTTTAGCATGGCATCAACTGTGATTAAATGCTGGAGGAACAATGATTTCTTACTTGTAAGGTGAATAAATATTTTGAATCTGAATCATCAGGACAATGTACATTTTGAAGTAATTAAGCCAATTTACTATTTAATTTACAGCTTACAATTTTCAAGCAAAAACCTAAAAGCTGCTTTTTAAGTAATGCGTGGGGAAAACAGTTAAGTGTGCTTATGCAAGACTTTTGTGAGGCAAAAGCACCACTTTCCCAGCTGGGATATGCTTTCAAATATAAATTTATCAGAGAAAAAAAAAATCTCATTTGACAGCAGTAGCAAGCAGGGGGTCTCAGACCATTTGCTGCTGAACAAGATTACATATCATAAAGCTGTCATGAGTTGGCACTAATTTGACAGTTTGTTGGCTCAAGAGACTCCAGCACTGTGAACACAGGGGATAGAAATGTCTCTGTGATGCCATCAGGTTCACATGGAGGGCATTGAGGAATGGCAGACAAATTGGATTCTGAAGTAAAGTTGTCTTGTGCTGGAGGTGGGGGGAGCTGGTTAAACTTGGCAAATTTTGATTGTAAACTGTGTAATATGAGACAATGGGAGGCTGAAGATTCCTTAAAAGCTGAAATATCTGGATTTTCATTACATGGTCTCTTTGGAGGGCCAGTCTTAAATATTTCAACCTTGAATTAGTCTGCATGCTCTCTCCCACTTTACAGAACTGTTTCCCCAGGAGTCTTATACCAGTCAGAATTTATTAGTTATAAGTTAATAATCTTTGGGCAATATGCAGGCTGTTTTCTGTTTCTCAGAACAAATGGAAAGAAAGTGTGTGTCTGGGAAAGAAGGTATATGAACAGAGATTAAGGAAGACTATTCTGGGCACAAAGTGAGTGGGTAGACAACAAGGGGAATAAATAGTGTGTGGGGGGAAAAGACAGACATGTTCACGGACAAACATTTTAAAAACTGAAATTTTTTGGTTAGAACCATGTTTTCAAGGAATATTAGTAGACTATTTCAGAAACCATTTTACCATGTTTTCTTGCTCATTAGTGAAATCACTGTGAAAATACTGGCTAATGTATTTGTTGTACTTTATGTCAAATTGCCTGTTTCACATTACTCTGATTTATTCTTAGCCTTACTCGAACATTCAGAATGAGTTTCCCAATTTTTTTTTTAGATTCACAGAGAACTGGAATTTGTTTTTGCAAACATAAACCCCATAGTAGCTCATAATTATTCTGCAGCTTTTGTGTACTCTAACAGAAGTTACTCAGATTAAAATGAGTATTTCAAAGAGAATAGTTTGAGTTCCACACACCTGAAGATGGATGTAATATAAGCTTAGCATGGCTGGACACATATTTATCAAGAAGTGGAGATATCACAGTTTGACCATTTTTCTTTGCATTTTTTTTTTTTCTGGCTACTTGTTCATCCAGACAAACAAGAAATGGAAGTATCTGTTTTTAAAGAGCTAATAGCTGATTTTCAAATTTTCTTTCCTTCTAATGCTCTACTTTTTTATGTAGTTTGCTTACAACCACTGGGCAAATGATCAGTCTGCTCTAAATTAAATATTGCCCAGATGTGCTGGTTTAACAGCATAAACTTTCTCTGAGAACAAGACCAATTTATCTGTACACTAAAACAGTCTTGCATAGATTAAGGCAACTGTATAAAGTTTAATAACATATATGGGCTTATTTTGGACACAAGTCTTTTGTGTATATCCTGAACAAAATTTGGCAGGCAATGTAATTCTTAGCAAAGACATATGCTTAGATGTTTGAGTTGTTCTAATGACCATATCTTGATAAAATATTTATTTTCATCTCTTAGAGAATTAGAATTCTATTGCTGAGATATTTCAAGGTCAATGATTTTGTTCCCTTTCAAACAGTCAGTGTGAACAACAGAATTTCTACAGTAAATCTATATGTTATTGCAAGAGTAGTTATGTAACTGAAGCAAATGGAAAAAATTGCTGAGTGACTGGAGAGGTCTAATGCAGATTCAGGGCAAGTTCACCTCTGCTGAAGCTGCTGAGTCTTGTCTCCTAGCAGCCTGAAACTGCAAGACTATGAGGCACGTAATCCAGAAAAGATGATGGGACCTTAATAAAATGTATTTAATCAGCTTTAGCAGCAAAGTAAATTGCCTAGTTTTATCTGTCCATATCTGTACATAGTAAAATGAACACTACCTATCTAAGGAGACCGATTCTTGGGCATAGTTGTCTGAACCTTTTATTGTCGGTCTCTGGTAGGGAGATGGCTTTCCAAAGTGTTGGGGAGTTGCATATCTCTATGTAGGTGAAAGTCTCAGCCTGATACTTGGATCAGAAGAAAGCCTGCAGGCCAGGCACATTCATGAGGGGTTGCCTATGTTCAGCAAGAAAGTCACATGCTGTTATTGATTTCTCTATTGCTTTCAGCGTCTGATGTGCTGCAGTGAGAAACACAAAAAGGGCAATTGTTTGTGCCTGTTCAGTGCCTAAGAAAATCCGTGTCTAAGGTGCATTGAGTTGCTACTAAGACTAAGAAATAATGGAAGTTCAAAATCAATATTTTGCTTTATTTAAATTCCCCCAACTTTCTCTGAATCGCTAAAGTGAATGGAGGGACTGCTCCTTCACTAGGAGTGGTTGCTCCCGTTAACTTCTCTGATCAGTTTTTGCTTGGTTAAGAAAACCATGAGGTGAAGTTAGTTACAGTGTACCTATTTAGTAATGTCATAGGCATTAATTTATGATTTGACATGTGTAATTAATTATTAGAAAAAGGCTAAAATGTAACCTGTATTTTGAGACATTTACACACCTTTCAGAGTAAAGGAAAAACACAAAGTGAGAACTGACACTGTTTCCATGCTTACTAGAGACAGACATACCTAATCTTAAAGACAATTTTGGTTCAAGTGTCTCTAGCTTTAACCTTGAACAACAAAACCATTTAAGCCTATAATAACAATAATAAGCACAACCCAAAAAATACCAAATGAGAACAACAAAACAGAAACTGAACACAATGGTTTAGGACTACAGGTTCCAAGAGAAAGGACAAGAGAAGCTATATGATATTTTCCAAGATAGTCTTTTAAAAAAATAGTGATGATTTTTTTTTTGTCATGATATAGTATGACTTGGGCCAAAATTATTTCAATAACAGAAATCACTGGTTGCAAAAAGTGAAACAGTAGGTATTTAACACTAAAAGCAAGCTGCTGCTTATTTGCTGACATGCTTTGTTTGTCTATGTTGCAATATATGTTGAGCTCCAAATGGAAAACGTAGTAGTTTCTAGGTGACAGCTTAAGTAAACACAGCCACATGCTGACAATTGGTCACTTGGTAGTAATAGGATATGAAAGACACCCTGTGGAAAATGCCCTGTTATTTAGTTATTTAAATGTCATAAGCCATAAAAGACAAAAAGCAGAACAACCTATTGGAGACAATCCATGGGGAGTGACCTTCCTTTGGAAACAATCAGAAAGTAAAAATTCTCTTTACTCCTGAAAAGTGCAGAGCTGGGATTAGGGCATTTGCTACCTTCACAAGCCTGTCTTTGGGCTTTAACTTCTGCAGTACTGCAGATCTGCAAACATGCACTTAAAACTGCTTCCAGGAGGAGTCAGTTGTTTTAACACCATCTGTTTGGACAAGCACCTGGATCAGGAACTGAAGTAGGACTGTCACAGCTGGATATTCTAGTGCTAGTACTAATACAGACCAGAAGCACTACATTATTTAATTTTTTTCTGTGAAACAGGAGTGGCATAGAGTTGTCCACAGTATGAAGGTTACTGGTGCTGTCCTTCCTCCCTTTACTGTGTGTAAATAGGCTGTGTATAAGTAAGTAGTATGCAGATTTCCTAGTAGTCACAGCCATGAAAGAAGGAAGCTAAAATGTTCATGCTTAAATGATAGAAAGGAACAGATTTAAATGTTTTCTATGAAGGCACAATAGGGAAAGTTGACTCTGTCTTATGCCCACCTATCCCAAATCAAAAATAAATCAGAACAATGGTATCTTTAAAATAGACTTTGGGCCAACTGGTGATCTGCACCACAACTTCAAATCACTTTTGTAACCTGTTTCCTGTGAATTAGTTATTGAGTCAGTTCTTCACTGGCTCTGAGATTAAGTGCTTAAAATGAGCAGGGGGCTATGCCATTATTACAAAAAATGCATGAGTGGGGCACTGGGATGAAACAATTTTGTTTATTCTACTGACTATAGTCTCATCTACTTTCAGTGAGTAAACATGCAGCTCCCTCCCTTTTCTTACTTAGCTCTGCTTATATCTGTGCTTGGTGTTATTAAGAGTTAATTATGGATGTTATCTTCTCTTAGGCTGCACAGGGTCAAACTTTAAAAGTTCAAGGCATTCCATCTGCTTTCTACCAATTACTGCTTTTATTCCTTATGATTCTACTTCCTTATAAGGTTTTTTTTATGGATTCTGAAGGACAATTTCATATAGTAAGATATGTGACCATAAAGCATATATTGATCTTCTCATGACCTTTTCTAGTAATGACATGTAAGATGTACTTCTACCTTACAGGAACAGAGTGTATCTTCGTGGTATCATGGAAGATTAAATATTGCAGTGTGAAATGTATAGTTCATTTAAAACATGTAAATACTCTTTTTGGCACTTAAGAACTTCAGACAAAGATCTTGGGACTGCAAAATAAACATCATAAATCAAAACAAAACCAAGAAAATCTCAACCCCATCCTAATGCCTCAACTAAGCACACCTGCCTCCCACCCCCAAAAAAACCCGACCCAAGACAAAACAAAAAATCAACAACCCAAATATCTGAAATATTAATATTTGAATGTGGTTTGGAAGACTTGCATAAAATGAAAAGCCCCAGGAAATACTCATATGTCTGTTCTATGAGACTTTCTTGCTACATCCTGTCATTTATAATTCAGTTTTAAATAAGTATGTTTGCCAATAAAAACCTAGCAGTAACAATATTCATAATTAATAATGTTAATAAGTTTAATAGGGTTATAAATACTGTACTTCTGTGCAGTGTTCTGCCAAAAAAATACATGCAGATTTTTAGTTATTTTCTACATCTTTCTCATAAGAAAACCTGGCATAGGCGAGAGAAGTGTTTTGCTTGGCAGTCTATTGTCACTCTCAAAGTCTTCTGGGCTGCAGTTTGCAGTGCTCTGTAAAGGTAGCACTAGCCTCTCTCTGTTACCTCTGTCTACACTTAATCGTTTAGTTTCCTTTACTGATGACTTCCTTGTGCTGATGTTAAGCAGTGTATGGTATATGATGAGACAATTGTGGGTTTACTACAGAACTGAAAGCCACCTGTGAAAAGTGGAGGGGCATGTCCACACTGTGACTTTGCTGTGTGCTCTGTCATGTGTCAGTGATGCTTCAGAATTAGGCTAAAACAGCTGGGTTGTTGCAGGACTGCGGTGTATGAGGGCACAGACTCCGGTTGCTGATGGCAATCAGAATCAACTTTATTGTTCCGGAAGCTGGAATTTATAGTCTGACACAGAAAGGATAATGATCAATTACCTTCATACAGAAAGGGCACTGACCATTTAGTAAGTAACACCTTCATACACAAAGTATACTGACGATTTAGCAAGTGATACTTTCATATACAAAGGACGCTGACCAATTAACAAGTAAAACTTAATAAAAACAACTACTATAAATGTGATAGAAACAGTACACTACAAAGGCATGTAAATATGATAAGACTGGTGCTCTGAGCTGTGGGGAGGTTAGCATGTGACTGTGTAGGGTGTTAAGGCCTTTGGGTGCAGCTGCAAAGCTGCTAGCTGACTCCCACTTTCTCTCCCAGGCTATCAAACTTCTTTCTTATGAGAAACTGACTTCTGCCTTCTCTTTTTTATAGGAGTCTGGCCTTTGTGGCCTATAATGACATACCACACAGGACCACTACATTCATCCTAGAAAACCTGATATGAATAGCTGAGAACATTCCCCAGCAACTGCCTGAATTTCCTTGTTTCAGTAGCTATGCAGCTAGTCTTTCTGCTTGGATTTGTTAACTCCAGTCACACTACTATTATAGACATAGTTGAAGAGAAGTGAATAGTGGGCTTAAGTGTTGTAAATCTGCATGTCTGTTCTTGCTCTTCCTCTTCACATCTGATTTCCATCTCTTTCTAGCCCCCAGCCTAGTGGATGAGTTCAAAACTCAGAGCAATGAGCCAGCAGGAAGGGTGTGCTTACTTGGAGGGAGTTCTGGACTTGACTTTAGAGTTTTCTGTGAAAATGCAAATCTTTACATGTGAAGGAAAGGAGAACTGTGACTTCATAAGAGGAAACCTCTAGACACACCTTCTATTCTGCTGCACTATTTCTAGTCACACCTTGCAATGTGTTAAGCTCTCAGAAAGCCTAGTATCATCTTACCCTGTTTTGCATCTGATTTCAGGCTGTTGAACAGAAAAATGCTGCGACTCTTCAGATGATAGAATGTACATCCCTCAGCACTTTGAGCTTCTTCTGGAAATAAATTGGGGAGAGCTGTCCTGGTGCACAGCCCCACTGCACAATAGCCACCACTGAAGACATAGATCTATAAGTAGGATGTAGTCTTAATTAAAATCCACTGGAAAAGTTGACCACATGGTGATAGAGATGGATGAATTGTGAAACTTTCTTGCCTAGTGTAGGAAAGTACACTTTTTTTTTTTAAACAATCTTTAGGGAGTTTTGGCTGCCAAAGACCTTTTCTGACTAGAAACCTAAGAAAGTACCACATTTTAAAGCTGAAGACACGCAGTACTTGGGAACACAGTGGCCTATGCCTGACCTGGAATAGATGTGCTCTGCAAGAAAGCAAAGCTAGGGAAATAGTAGAAACCTTTGTTTTTGTTTTGTTTCAAAGAGAGGCTGTAAGTGGCTGCACTAGAACAGAACCTGGAACCTTTTCAGGGAGAATCGTGATAAAGCTACTCCTGCACTTGCCAGGCGCATGTAAATATTTAAAACAAAAATGTTTTAAAGGGAGCACCATTTTGGAATGTTTTCAGCTATTTTCCACCTGCCATTCCCCTTCATCTTTCAATATGAACTGTCTCCTTTGGAAAGTCATAGCTAGTGTAAGTGTATTCATGTTCACAAATGCTGCTTTGCTTTACTTTTCTTAAAGGAGAAATACCAATGCAATATCAAACCTTAATTGAAGTCAAGAGTAATGCCCAAGGATTCCTAGAAATGTTTATTTTTTTAATCTGACTTAGGATGAGCCCTTTTTAACTCAGGACACAGCTATAACTAGTCCAGTAAAAAATAACTACCAGAAATATGCATAGAGGAATTACAGTATTTCATATCTGCCACTAGATAGATAGAAGCAGCTTCGGACACCTAATTTGTCCCAGCAGCTGCTGGCTGGCTGTTAGCTTTGAAAATAATATTGTTACAGAAAACGTAGGTAATTGTCCTGAGACTGAGTTCTTTTACTATACTTCTTAAACTGTTGTAGAAAATGCAGTGTGGAGGCTTCCACATGGTGAAATCCCCACCCAGAAGAGTTATGTTAGATTTTCTGCTTGGTCTTCTTGACCTCAAATGACTGAAAAGAGCAATGCAAGTGATACGTGTTGTTTGGGTTTTTTTCCTGTCATTCTTATTGTCTTTGAGTTACAGACATGAGTTTCCTGGTACTCTTGATAATGTTGCATCATATTGAGCTTTAGGTCATTGCTTAAGTTAGACTCATAGCTTGTGTGTAAAACAGTGGTGTTTTAACCAGAATAACTTTACAGACAAGTAAAACAAAGGGCTAAAGGTCAGTTTACATGCCCCATAAGCGTGTCCAACACCCCCACAGAATGGCTGTACAACTTAATTCATTACTGAAGAATTGCAATCAAGTATTGAGGCACTTGCAGGTGTCTAGTATGATTTGCTTGTCTTCCACCCATGCTCCCTTCCCTTCTTTCATCATGGTAACTTATATTACATGTTTGATGCAACTACAAAAAGCAATCATTTATAACAATTCAATACAGGTTTTGGGATATTTTTATGCAAATATCAAATATTTGTAGACAATAAAGAAAAATATACTAATAAACTTCATAAAATAGTCCTTACCTGTCCTGCATTACTGATAACATTTTTTTTAAAAAAAGTAATGTTAATTAACTGATTTGTTCTACTTTTAGACTTACTGGTCTAGTGATTAAAATTGCCATTTTCCTTCACTTTGATTCTCCTGGACTAGTACAAGGCTTATCTTTCTTGATTTTCATTCCCCTAGTGATATATTTAATGAAGAAGACAATGTAACTGAAGCATTTATGTTTTGACAAATCATTCTTCCCGTTTATTTTCTTCTAAAGCAATCATAAACATAGCTAAACTACTTGAATTTCCCTCTGTAATAAATGAAGAAAAATAAATATCTGATAAAGACTGATCAAAATTCATCTAGTCATAACTCACTAAAGTGGCATTACTTCAGGGATGGTGATGATGCTAGAAATCTACATGCAAGTTAGGCTATGGACTTATAGCTAAAATATTCTCTATAACTTTGTATTAGTTTTGTTTCAAATATCTGTATTAATAAAATCATTGTAAATACAGTCTAGCACTTAATATGTGTCTATTTAACCACTTGATTATTCATCTTAATGCCAGACGAGTTTCTAAAAAAAACTTTCTAATGTCATTGCTTAAACTCTAGCCAAGAACAGACACTGTCTGCCTTTTGAATAAAGTCTCAGAGTCCTTCAAAGGTTTCTCTTGCCAAAAAATGTGGAAAATATATGATGACAATAACTTAAAAACTTCTGTAGTCTAGATAGCTTAGACAAACATTTAATTTGTAATGCAGACAGGGTAGCTAATGCACAGTTAATCTTGTCTGGGGACATGAGCTGTTGCTTGTGTTTTGGCCTTCTGTAAGTGCTTATGCACTTCCTTCCTCCTCCTTCCTTTTCTCTACTCTGGGTTATGTTCACACCTTCCAGCAGTCTTCACTTGTTTTATACTCATCCTTTTGATATTTAATATATCTGTGAATAATTTGAGAATATAAATAAGAAAATGTGAGTTTCTGGAGAGGAGATCTCTACCATGAATGGTAGATATGTACTATGGGGGTAGATTATTTGTACAATGTGTGCATGGATAACTTACAGATAGAGGTGGTATTTCCGGAATGTATTGTACTTCAGATTGCTTTGAAGGCTTCCTGTTTTCCTGCATGTCCTCTACTAGGAAGTAATTTCAGTTGTGTGTTTCACTTTCATTTTTCACTTGCAAACTTAAGATACTTTGAATTCAGAAAACAAGCAAGTATATAATGATGAGGAGTCCTGATATAAATCCCTTTGCAAGGCAGAATCCAGAGCAAATTTTTTCTGCCAAGTAAATGTTTTTTATAGGAACATAGGTTATGTGTTCTGCAGTTTTACTTAGATTAATTTAGAATATGTTGTCAGTCACAGCTGGCTTGACTGAGTCAAGTGTTGTCCCCCATCCTTTTCCTTATAGCTCTCTTAGCATTTCTCCAGGGCTCCCCTGTTGAGATAAAAACCTTTTTGCCACGAATTAACTTCTTGTATCTTAGTGAAGATGGAAGGATTAGTTGCTTTTTGTATTTTTCATATGTCCTGCAGAAGCTGTTTTTCTAGGAAGAAATCAAACTTTAAAAGAACAGAAGACTACTGCTTCTGGTAATGGAGCTGAAGGTTGTGGAGAGGAGTTGGTTAATGGAAATGATCTGTCTCAGCTCCATCAACCTTTCCATTATGAAAAATTTTTATTAAATGCTTGTAATGTTGATTGATAGTAAATATTAGGTCTTTGTTCACCGATTCAATGCAAGGCTGCAGCATAGGATTTCTCCTGTAGTAAGCAATTAACAAGACAACTTGAGCTCCTTTTAAATTATTTTAACCTGTCATTGTCTGTTTCATGACACCAAACTTCAAATTACCTTGCCTCTATAAAATTTTAGTGAAGATAAACAAGCACCTATCTGAAAAACTTCAACAGATCTCTTAAACGTCGTACTCCTTGTTGGTACCCCTAGTTCTCCTCTTACACCTGGGGGAAAAAAGGCAAGTGATGGTGCAATGATTTCAACAAGACAGGTTCCCAGTCACATTTGAAATTCAAAGCTACTATAAATGCCATCTAGAAGATGACAGGGCTGAAACTGAATGCCAAACAGCCTCAGTTTAAGAAAAAGAGAGGGTGATAAGGAGAACAAGGTGGAGAACACAGCTTTAAGAGGGCCCTCAGAAGATCTTAGCCTTTTCCTCATGAAGTCGAAAAACCTAAGAAAGGTCTGTGCTTTGAATCCCTAGTGGTGCACTGACTGTGCAGAGCATGATGTGGGGTAACAGGAGAGAGGTTTTCTGTGGGCTTTGGAGATGGTAGTGTGCTAATAAACTCTGTAGTTTTCCAATGTGCATTTGAAGCAAGGAGAATTGAGTATAATTTGTATTAAAATTCTAGTTATTCAATTTACTACTAAACTGTGTGTCGACGAAAAATGACTATCAAGTCTGGTGTGACTGCAGATTTGCCAGATGATTGTCAGAGATTCAGTTTTTGACCAGAAATAAAAGAATGAAATTTTTTTTGGAGGGGAAATAGAATAATTAGATTTGAAACTTCTCACAAGAATTCACATTCTTCAAAATATGAATTCACATTTTTCAAAACACTTCTGATAATTGAAAAATCTTTTCCCATATTCAATTACTTTAAAATGCGTCTAGTTTTATATTCATAAAATATATTTGTATATTCAGTTGTTCATATTGACTTATTTAAAAACATGTTACTCTTAGAGATTTTTAAACAGATTGAATCTGAACAATCAAGAACAAATTTAATTTTCTTACATTTTTCCAGTTTCTCAAAATATAACACTTCTGATTTGGTCGTAAATGTATTTCCCCTCCCTTCATGCTCAGTCTTCATGAGACGGGAATAGTACTCTTCAGCCAAGCCAATTTACTGGTTCTTTGATAAGGTCAGTGGCTGAAGCCATCTTAGAGAGCTGGTACACCGACAAAATCATAAGCATGCATATATCATAAATATGCTCATAAGTATGTATATAAGTACAGTAAGGTACTAGTAATGCTCATCATACAATGAGAGAATTAATTCCAGTTACTAAACTTCTGGCAACTATTCATAAATATTAACTTGGAATGTTATTCGTTAACTCACAAAGTTGGTTGAAAAATGAAAGCTCTTCTCCGGACAAACTTATCTGACAACAACACAGACATGTAGATCAACTATTATTGGTGAATATTAAGAATTGGAGCTGAATTAACATGTTAAAGAGTTCAAGGCAGCCACTTGTTTTCCAAGGGTACTATGTATTGACTGTTGCCCTAGTGACCTGTTCCATGGCAGGAAAAATGAGTGATCATTTGCAGTAAAATATGGTGAAAATACCTGCAATCCTCCTGTTCAATTTCACTCAGCCTTTTCAGTAAGACTGTCCTTTCATGCTACATTAATTCTGAACTTAATTGAATGCTGTCATCCGTGTGCCATTTCACTGCAGGAACTGAGCCTGACAAAAAGAGCTTTAGTGGATGGAATAAGGGAAGATGTTGGCAATTTCTTCTCGAAATGAAGAAGCGTTTCTTTAACAAGTATGCTCATATGCTACCTGGTCAGATTAATTGTGAAAGTTGAAGTAAAAGCCACTAAAATGATCTTTTATTGTTAATTCAGCTATGCAATCAAGTCCTTCAAGTATTAACACATTGCATGTAAAGAGCATCTGAAAGGCACATTACTCTGTATTTCCAGCTACTGTGGTATGCTTTTTTAGATCCTGATTGCTGGAATTGAGCTGTTGGTAACAGCCTAACACATAAATATGTAAAACATGAAAATTTGGGGATCAGAGTTGTCAGATTGGCTTTGGCTTTGGTTTTATTTCCTGTGATTGCCATTTTCTTTTTCAATTCCAAGAATGTTTCACGTGAACATGTGTGTACATATTCTTTCTGAGAGTTGAGAAGACTTCAGGGTAACTTTAGACAATGTTTCCCAAGACAAAGGTTCTTGACAATTTTTACTTTGAGAACTGCTGTGGGTTTGTTGCAGAAATGTTTCCTGTTGTACCTGGTATACTTGGTCCCCTAGGGGAGCTCTCTGTTTACATGATGGGGCCTGTGAACTCCTGTTTGGGAAGTAGGCAGCGTTTTCTTAGCTTAGCAGGTACAAATATACGTAAGCCTATGAAGTGTTTCAGACTGTTGCTTCTCTTCTGTTGTGAAGTTTAAAGGTAATATTTAAATCGCACTGCAGTCATGGTGAAACTCCCCTTTTGTAATGCAGGAGTGACAGGTATCGCCTTGCTATGCCTTCCAGGAAAAAGAGTCTCCTATATATAGCACATATATACAGCATGTTATGGGGGTCAACATAGCAATAAATAAGGCTTTTTTGCTGTTGTCTGCCTCTGTTTATTTTTTTTCCTTTAGAAAGAAATTTTGGTAATGATCTCACTCTTGCTAGGGTATGGAGATCATTATATATGTTAAAAGGGCATAGTAATTTTCTTCTGATTACTAAATAAATTAAATTCATTGTTAGACACTAGGTAATAAAATGGCGAGTTGTGCTTTCAATATAGATAAGCACATTAATGGTACTTTTGTTGTTTTGCTAAAGTAGTCCAAAACTTAACAATTTGTTTTGTTTGTAATTATTTTAAAATCTGTGCCTTTTAACAAATCACTAATGCTAGCTTGCCTTTTAAGAAGATAACTTTCCTTTAAGTAGAATTACCTAGTGATGAAATTTGTCTGCTGCTTCATTTATTCCTTTTTATAATCTAGATCTCCTAATCATTATTTAAATTTCTCTCTCACATGTGGGTATCTGTAGAATATTTTCATTTAAGTACCTATGTTTAATGCATTTATTCTAGGGTATGAGACTGGAGATTCTAAATAAATACAAAATATGCCACCTGAAAACATAGGTGTGTTTTCACAGGGAGATTAGTTTTTACATATATGGATTTTTTTCCCCCTAGAGCTTATTAGCTCATTATAATCCCTATAGTTGATATCGTTTTGTTCCTTATAGATGTGATCTGCAGTGAAGCCATTTGATACTGGCCTTTTCTGAGTTGTATTAATTTATTAAGCAGCCATTCTATTGTGAACTTTGTTAAATATTTTCGTCATTGCCTGGATTTTGATTAATCAGTGTTGAAATATTTGTATCTGGGTAACTTCCACCAGTAGATACTTTACAGGTACATCTGTGAAAGAGTGTTTTTGTGTACAATTAAATGCATCCTTCTCTACAGGTGCTATAGTTAAATTAATAGAGAGAAGCTTGTCCATATAAATATATATATATATATATTTATATATTTATATATTTATATGTATATATATTTAATTTTACATAGACGTTCTCTTTAGCACAATACCAGTGAAATCCGTTTATATAACTTCTAAATGCAGTTTCCTACTAGTTTGCTCCGTTGATATGCAATATTTGGAATATTGTGTTCTGTCTGCTTCTTTCCTGTTCTGCATTTGTCTCTGGTACTAGCTGCTATGTGTCTTTTCACTCTTGAGTCTGCAGCCCAAACATTTGGTTGATGAGTGATAATAGTGGTTGTTTTCATTTTGCCAATAAGGAAAGATCTAGTGATCAACCAAGTACAGCATTTTAAGTTAGAATACTTAGTGTTGTTCCTTTCTGTATTTATTCAGTCTTTGCCAAGCTCCTTCCCTTTGCTTGAAATAAAACTGCCACTGACATTATTTCTCATCCACCTTCTATGAAGACAGATCCTAAAGCCAAAGACTTGGAATGTGTCAGTGAAATCAGTCAAAGACAAAAATGGAATTTCTGCTGGTGAGTTTCATTTTCTAGTGAGCAAAATCTCCCTCGTGAGCAAACAGCAGATAAAAATTCATCATTGTAACACAGAGTTTGGTTCCAGCAAGAACAGAATTATTCCTCAGTTTTAATTCCAGCTGGAATTTTCAGCAGAAAAGTAACTGTCCCTCTTTCTTATATGAACAATAGCTTTTAGACTAGATTCTTCCAGCCTCTTTTAGGGATTGCAAGTTTTATAGGCTTGGAATAGGTAATTTTTCCTTTCATTTTTACCCAGCAGAGCAGAAAATGCTGTAAAGCCATTGAATTAATAGGTTATATAACAGCCTTTTATGCTTCTTAAACTCTGTTCTTTCCCATGGTCGTTGAGCTTTGCCCACTTTACAATTTCTATACGCCCATGGGATGCACACTTTAATCCAAGAGCTTGTAACAGAGGATCCTTAACTGCTAAGATTCATGGTACTCTAAAAGAAATATAAGGAAACAAACCAACACACTCCCTCTCTCCTTTTTTTGGAGGGGGGATGGTGAGGACAAGCACACTGAGGATGATTCTGGTTTTGAAGGCATTCTTTCTGAGTCCCAAACTACAAGCACCTGTACTAAAATAAAATTACTTTATTGAGTTCATAAAGGGACAAATTGTGTTATGCATAGTAGGAGTGCTCAGGGAGGCAATTTTGAGTTTTCTTATAGTGGAAAAAAAGTTTTAATGCAGAAATAGACCAGGAAACTGAGGTTAGTAGAAATGTTGGAAAATACTCCTTAAGTTTATGGTTTTTTAACTATTGACGGACATGAGCAGGAGGCTTTGCAAATATGAGTACCGGGATCGAAAAGCTCTGTGGTCATTCTCACTTGCTATGAAGAATGAGAAGGAGGCATTTCTCGTTTTTCTTGAGTTCTCAATTTCTCATCTTTTCTGATTTTGGCTATTGTGTTAGATATGTGATATTTATTTATTATGTTGAAGAAAGAATATATTATTTAATCTAATAATATAATTGTCTTTCAATTACATAATCAAAAATTCCTACTTTTAAGCCAACCCTCTATTGCATTAGAAATGGTAGGAGTGACCAATGTTGTCCTGAAGAAGAGATTATGTAGCCAGATGGATTCAAACAGTGAGATGACAATGGAGGAATACAAGCGTACAATAAAACGTTACTGGTTAACAACGCAGGCTTCATTCTCATTTACACTGCCTTAAGGCAAGACTGACTGGCTGCTCAGTTAACAAACTGAAGAATATTCACCAGAGCCTGGGGCAATCCATGTGTTGTTGGACAGATTATCTAAAGGACAAATGGGTGGATGGGTGACAGAGTACTTTCAGAGAAATGTGCCACATGGCATTATTTTCACAGCAGCCTAAACAATACTTTTCCAATGGGAGAATAGACTTATATAATTCCCTCAAATTTTGGTAAGAGAATTTTGTGATAGGTATGTAGATACTTGAAACTTTCTCTTCAGATTCCTATGCTTAAAGTCCCTTTAAGGTTAATAAATATCCTATTCATACAGAGCACATGCAGTTGTAACGCTTCTTATAGATATGCTGCCTTGAAACCTCTCAGATAGGTTGCCCATATGCTACTACCACCTTTTCAAATTTTAAAGAATTAAATGGTGATGGTCTGCCCTTTGTTTAAGACATTAGATTTTAGATAAGCCCCTGCTCAACTACTGGTACAATACAACAATTGATAATGTTTTCATTTAAGACATGGTAATTTCTGCGATGTGAATTGCACAGTTACGATGCACGCTTTTATTCTTCACATGGCATTACATATACTGAAACTGGCTATATCGCTGGAAATCATTGCCACGTGCTGATGCCTTCTTCCCCTTTTCCCTCAGCCTTTCCTCCTCCTGAGTGTTATGAATTGGTTCATTTATTTAGGTATTTGTTTCTAGAAAAACTTACATTCTGATAGCTCATCTTGCCATGTACCTTCACACCTGCATTTGATCTCTTTACTTGCTTAAACAGGGCTAGACACAGTAAAAAAACAAATGCAAGAAATAAGTGTTCAGAGACTGTATTATATTTATTTCCTTTCCATGTGTATTTCCTATACAAACATATTGATACTGTATAAAGGTGTCTATAATGTTCCCTTTATATATAATTTAATTCCTATCCTAGGGCTGCGATTGTTCTGGTTTATTTGACTTCTGCAGAAATGTCACTTTAAGGCATGGAGAACTTCCTTACAAAGGTATTAGGTCTATTGTTTTCCTTGTTCAAATTTCTTTTATCACTTTTCCCCAAAGAAATCGTTGAACATTCCTGGAAAGGGATTATTTAGATACAGTCTGGGGGAGTGGTGGTGTGTGAGAAAGTCAATAAAGTGTTAAAACAAGCAAACTCCAAGGCCTGCTTTTTGCAGAGTCTTTAGTGGGTGGAATTGATAGTAAACATTGAAATCTACTGGAGGTTTAATCATTTCTACTTGCTGTAGCAAAGAGCATCAGATACTGTGGGATGACCAGCATTGCCAGATTCCATGTAGGTGCTTGTAGATAAAAAGGATAATGCAGAGATGTAGGAGATATTGACTTTAAAGTATTTGTATTATAGGTCTTTTATTCCATTTTCTACAACTTTCTCTTTAGCACAGGATATCTACAAGTGTATTCATTTGAGTCTTCCCTCAGAAAAAATGAGATGAAAGCAGATGAAACTTATTTGGTAGGAGGGGAAAGCTGCGGAATCATGTTTGACTAGGCATCACTCACTTGATAAATCATGTTTTGGGATCTGGGCGTAAGTAAAGGACTTGGATACTATGTAGATGATTTTATCCCAATAGGCTGAAGGTCAGATGCTGTATATGGCAGTAATTAAAATATTATATTACAATTCTGCAAATGGCAATCTGTGTTTCTAATCAATAAACTGTGTCAAACAGCTGAGAGCTGCAAGTTACAATTCCCTGATCACATGTATGGGGCTATTACATTGCAACTGTACAGTTAATCAATTGAATAACATCTGTGAAATGTCTTTTTTGTTAGCTGCTGGGAGATTTTTCTGTTGGATTGATTCCTGAGTAAGACTGAATGCTGGTAAGCTTCAGCAAGACTTTGAAAAGTGCTAATACAGTTTCTATTTTTACCAGGTGGAAATTAGAGTTGAACAAGTGGTTGAATTTGTGCCATTTTCTTGAGATCAGCGTTGCGTAGGAGGGCATCTGAATTTTTCCAGGAGAGGCACACACCTATCTAGGGAAAGAGGGAAGAAAATCGCATTGTTCAAATGACTTAATGACAATTTTTGTTTCATTAAAGTATGGCCAAGTAACAGTATAAGTTCCATCACTGGATGTTGTTTGGGAAGAAAACACTGTGGCTTGGCAATCAATGTTTATTTTAAAAACTTTACCAAAAGGATTCACTTTCCAACATAGCTCCTTAAACTGAAGGAAAATCTTCCACAGATTCAGTAATTATTTACATTGTAGATCATGAATTGTTGAAAGAGGCATTTATATTCTTAGGTTGAATCATCTGAAGTCAATTGAGATATTTCGTGGTAAAAAGTCAGTTCTTGTGTTATGGCCACTGTCTGGTAGAAAGCCAGTTAGAGTCAAAGAGCATGAAAACTAGATAGCAATATCTTTTAAGGACATCAGTAGCTCTGCCTCTCACAAAAAGCAGAACACACAATGGATCTAAAACAGATGCAGGAAAAGACCATGGGCAAACTGTTTGATAAATCAGCAAGGAATTGCATTAGGAATTAAAAATAAATTTTAAAAAATGGTATTTACAAAAAAAAGTTATATCTTTCTGCCCATGAGTATTATAAGAGCAGATGAACTAAGATGCCTTAAGGAGATGGGTACTGCCTCAATAAAGTAGGCATTTTAGATGCATAAAAAATGCTAGGCAAACAAAGTCATCCTGTGGCAGCTGGATCACAAACTGCCTTGAGTTAAAGGTGCCTTCTACAGGACCATCGGGATGCTCTTTAGAAATGGAAAACACTGTTCCTTTGACTCCGTGTAGGCCCTAAATTCTAGGCTGTAAGAAAGTAAGATTACTTGCAGAGTACTAGTGCTGATTTTCAGTTCAAGACAAGGTGATGGAGGAGATTGTGTAGATAGAAAACGGTGAAAGGAAAACCTAATCAACTCCTTACAATAAGGCTCCTTCTCTGTACTTAACTATACACCAGCCAAAGGAAGCAATGAAGAAAGGTACACATGCCACGAAACTTTAGGGCCCTTTACAGCAATTACCCCCTCAAGGACTTCTCCCTGCAACCAGAGCAAGAGGCAGATACTCTTGGCTCAGCTCTGGGCAGGAATCTCTGCCTCTGCAAGAGTTTTTAGACCTAAGTAGGGGTGGTCACAAGGAATTAAATTAGGATTAATGCTGGCCTGACCTCAGCATGTCCCCAGGCTGGTGTTCATGCCTAGGGCTGCCTTGATCCATGGCTTGGTGGTGGGAGAGGCCATGGCCTGTCAGCCTGCAGAGCACAGTGAGCTGCTGGGACCCATGGTACAGCAGGGTACTGTCAAGAAGAACAGCTGGGGTAGGTAGGGTATGTCAAAACAGTTTTATAAAAAAACTATGGAATGAAGGACAAAGCAGTTGTGGGAGCTCTCTGAGGAGCAGTGCACCTGCTGGAGCTACAGAAATTCCTGTGGGGGGATGTAGGGAACATGCTGCCAACTATGTTTTCTGGTGGATTGTAATGTGATGGCTTAATTTGCTGAGTAAGTACTTGGATTAGCAGATTTCTTAAATGCTTTTGATGAACGACAGTTCTCTGCTTCTGGTGACAAAATATGCCCTGCGTTCCAGCTCATTTGCTGTAGGGGGCCTTAACCCCTCCAGAGCAAACAGTCTGAGGTCAGAGAGAAAGCCTCTGATAGCCCCAAAACCACAGCAGGCTATTCCACTGCTCCTCAAAACCTCTTCTGGCAACACCAGTAATTGCTTTTAGTGACTATTGTCTTTGCACAGAGGAAATATCACAACAGAAAATATAAACTGACTGAAAGTTAGAGGCTTGGGAAATAGATTTTGTTGCTGAATTAGAACGAAGAGCTTTTTTAGACTGATTTGAAATTAGCTCAGCAACATATTATCTTTGTACTCTAGTGGTTTTGATTTTTGTGTAGACCTATGAGAACATCTTGTATTCAGCTTTTAATTTGATTAACCAGTGTGTTATACTTATTTTGAAACAAGGTCAACAGCTGCAAGGTATCAGTGAACTTTTTTGGCAGAAACGAAGCATGGTACAGTACCTCTATGGCTACAGAGGGGATTGTCTTGTGGTTGACATTAAAAGCCCCTTTTAATAATCTGGCTACACTGGGTGGGACTACAGTACATAATCCAGTTCAGATAACTAACGTGATGTCAATAAACTTGAAAAGTCAACCCATGCAGGTAACAAGGTGTCTAAGGTCATACTTGTTTTTAAAAAGATGCCTCTTCAAAGTTGCTCTTTTTTGAACTGCCTTTTACAGATCATCTGAATAGTTTTTATCCTGCCCCATACACTAGGACAGAGTAGAGTGAATTCTGTAGTTGACAGTCCCATTACAACGATCCTCATCATTTTTTATTTGGAGAAAGTGTACTTAAATTCATTGTCTTCTGGCAGCTGCAGCACTTGCACTTCAAAAGATGAAAACAAAAGGAAATGAGAAACCAAAGGGTGATTGTGCAGTCTGGCACAGAAGGTTCAAGTTAATTCCCTTAAACTTTTCCTTAGGTCTGATTCCCAAAGGAACTAAAAGCCTGAGTCCCCATGACTTCAGCTATCCTTAAGCTCCTAGATATTTTCAGACTTGGACTTTAGTCTCCTTGTGTTTGTTCCTCACCTTATCTTTCTGGGTTGTTAAATGCTCAGAGGACCCTGAGGCACTAAGACAATTACAGAATAACCCAAGTTGGAAGGGGCCCACAAAGATGATCAATTCCAACTACTGTTTATGCACAGGACAATCCAAATGTCACATGGAGTATCTAAGAGCATTGTCCAAATGCTTCTTGACAACTGGGGAGAGTCATAGAATCATAGAACAGTTACAGCTGGAAGAGACCTTGAAGATCATTGAGTCCAGCCTTTGTCCTAGCCCTATCAACTTGCTGAACGATTCCTCCCAGCGCAACATCCACCGTCTCTTAAACACCTCCAGGGACGGTGACTCAACCATCTCCCTGGGCAGCCTGTTCCAATGGCTGACAATCCTTTCAGTAAAGAAATTCTTCCTAATATCTAACTTGAACCTCCACTGGAGCAATTTCCATCCATTTCCCCTTGTCCTATCACTCTCTACTAGGGAGAACAGACCAGTCCCTGCCTCTCTACAACCTCCTTTCAGGTAGTTATAGAGAGCGATGAGGTCTCCCCTCAATCTTCTCTTTTCCAGGCTAAACAGGCCCAGACCCCTCAGTCTTTCCTTATAAGGCTTATGTTCTAAGCCCTTTACCAGCTTGGTAGCCCACCTCTGGACCCTCTCCAGCACCTCAAGAAAACTAATCCCACTTATCTGCTGTTCAATCATTAATTGCAAACAGAAAGACTTTTTCTTTTTCTTCATAGGAATCTTCTTTCCATAAAATGCATGTTGCATGCCCATTATATTCTTGTTACATTTTAGAGAGCAGCATACTCTATACCTTTAAACCTATTCTTAGAATAACTTGACTTCCATCAAGCTATGTTAGGTTTTAAATAACTTATGAATGCTCAAAATCTGGTGTGATACATATGTGTAGTCATTCATGAGGAAAAAAACCCTTGATACTGGCCTTTTTAAGATTCAATCAGATGCACCTTAACATGAATGAAATCCTGTCATTTAATGCATCTCCAGTACTTCTTAGGTGATTACAATGAAAGGATATTAGGGACATGGCATGACTGCTGGAAATTGTCTTAATACAATGAAATCTTTTGATTTTTTTTTTTTAATGTAGAAAAAAAGACTTTTTTCTCCTTTTTCCTCTGAAAGACTGTGTATTGAATTAAAGCAATTCTGCAAGGTCTTGTTACTTTTTCCTTGCGATATAGTGTGGGTACTGCTTAATCAAGGTTGGCTTCAAGAAGCAAAGTGAAGTCTGTCAGAGGTAATATTTATGAATGGACTTTCACTCTGCTGTAATTGAAATTAATGTTGAGTCATTCTTTCCAGTAACCTCATGAGCAGACAAATTTGAGTTGACAGAGGGATAAAAGGTCTGGATGTAAGCTCTCCAAGAGATAGATCAAAATGTGGCCAGGATTATATATCACTTCCTGAAATGATAATGCAAATGCTAATTGACCTAGAGACACTCCTGGAAGTCATGTAGCAAAAGCACATTTTCATTTTTATCAGAAACTTCTATTTGCAGAGTGAGACAAAGACAGCAGATGAGCAAGTTAAGGATGCTTATTTTGAGGTTAAAATGTACTTCCCATTAAAGTTTACAGTAGCTGTATTATCATCATGTAAAAGGTTAAATCTATGATAATATCTGCAAGAGGCTTTATAACATGTTTTCTATATTTTCTTGTTATGTTGAATTACTAATTCACAATATTTATTTGTATTTTGTGAGATCTATTTGCAGTAGATCTTGGTAAAACATCTGTGTTCCACTATGCTGGGACAAATAGACCCAGGTGGCCAAGAAGGCCAAGGGTATCCTGGTCTGTGTCAGGAATAGTGTGGCCAGCAGGAACAAGGAGGTGATCTTGCCCCTGTATTCAGCACTGGTGAGGCCTCACATTGAGTACTGTGTGCAGATTTGGGCACCGCAGTGTAGGAAGGACATCAAGGTGCTGGAACTGCAGAAGAGCTCATGTCCTCCTCTCAGTTCTGCCACCTGAACATGCATCAGTGGTACATTTTGTCTGCAGTTTTCTAAGGAGCCTCTCTGTGGTCCTTGAGGCTTTTCTGGTTTGAGGCCATACCTACCCTTTATTCTGTGCTGCTATCCCTAATAACTGCTTTACACTGTTGCCATACAGACACTATTCCCAGGCACTGTATGACTTGCTCAGCTGCACTAAAAAACACCTTTGAGTGCAAAAGGTCTCTATATCAGAGACATACATTGATTCTTATTTCCACATTTTATCAGAGATGTGGGTTGACTTGTTTCCATCTGAAAGTGTTTTGCTGCTGATTTTTCAAAGCATGTCTTCTTGGGGCAGCTGAAGTCTGGGATCTGCACCAAGTATTAGCCCAGCTGATGCTGCCTTATCTCAAATCATGGATTTGTTCCCGTCTAAATTTAGCAAAAAGGGAGCATGAGTGATATGAATACTACATTACTGTCCAACTGGTTGGGCCTGACTGGCTTCCTTGGTGGACATAAAATCTCACATCTCATGCACACCATAACTGAACGAGAATTACAAATTTAAAAAAATATTGGTAATAACTATAAACACATACTTTAACAAGAACATAGTCCTATTACTAATCAAACCATGAAATAATAGAATGGTTTTAGGGGAACTGGGGGCTACAGTTTTAGAATCATAACATCATAGAACTTTCAGAGTTGGAGGGGAGCTTAAAGTTCATCTAGTTCCAACCCCCGTGCCTGGCAGGGACACCTTCTACTAGATTAGGTTGCCCAGAGCCCCATCCAGCCTGGCCTTAAAAATTTCCAGGGATGGGGCTTCCACAGTCTCTCTGGGCAACCTGTTCCAGTGTCTCACCACCCTAACAGTGAAGAATTTCCTCCTAATATCTAATCTAAATCTACCTTCCTCTGGTTTGCAACCATTCCCTCTAGTCCTGTCACTACTTGACCTCCTAAAAAGTCCCTCACCATCTTTCTTGTAGGCCCCTTTCAGATACTGGAAGGCCACAATAAGGTCTCCTTGAAGCCTACTCTTCTCCAGCCTGAATAACCACAACTCTCTGTCCTTGTAGGAGAGGTGCTCCAGTCCTTTGATCATTCTCATGGCCACTGTTTTTACCGTTCACTAAGCCCACCTTCATAAGCATTGATTCAGGAATTTCTTTTTGCTGTTACCAAAGAAATAGTTAGCCCAGGCTGGGTTTATGAAGTGATGTAATCCTGGACAAATGTAACCTCAGAAGATAGTTTTGTGTCAGTGTCTGCTATGACTTTGGCATTCCACTGAGCAATATTTTTTCTTATCACTCCTTCCTCCTGTCCCCCTTGTGTCAGATCTAGTGCCTGTGCATCAATGGTGTGACTTAATTTTGCTGCTTAATGGAGTTCAGCTGGACCACTGTGTTGAAAAACTTTTTGCTGAGACTGTGTGTACTCCTGCAAACTCCTTCACCAACACAAGTACTGGAGCACTTACATCTACCTTCACAGAGGCCTTCTACAGAAAATCTGTTCTTTCATGGTTACTTTTTGGTGAGCTAGTATCTGCCAGATCAGCTTTCTATTGAACAGATTTGCCCTCTAGCTACTTCTTTGTGAAGCCTGATGCAAGAGAAGGAGCAGAAGCAGGTAGCTAGAAAAAAAAAAAGGGTCCAGCCTCTTTCTTTGGTGGTCTGCAGGTCCTCCAGACTGAGCCTAATGGGAAGCTGTGACCTCAGATAGCTAATTTGATGTTGTGGGATGCTCTAGGTAACTGCATTAGAATTCCTGTTTTATTGAAATATTGGAATTTCACAGTAGACTTTTTCATGAGAATGTTACTGTTTTTGAGCCAGAGCAGATGATGATGACAACTTTGGCTGCCACTTTTCTGAACCTTATAAAATGTTCTTTTTAGCTCTTTCACTGATAAAAATCTGCACTTCTCATAAATCTTAATCCAAATTGATCTGCTCTGAAATGAAGGAGTGGGAGAGAGACATACAGAATTCTGCAGCAATCTTTTCAGTTAGATGCTGGTGGCAGAGTGAAACCTGATTTCATCTGATTGAAGAGCTGTTTTGCTAGGGAAAGATCAGAGGGTGCTTAAACATTTTTTTCCTTTTGTTGCCATATTCTTTGTTCTAGACTTATTTAGACTTTGGTGAGAAAAACACATCCATTAAGACAATTATAACAAAGCAGGAAATCAAACATTATTATCTATTTCCTATATAACATTGAATATGAAATCCTGCTACTTCAGTTCATAATTTGAGAACTGGTGATTTTCTTTCCCTAACTACAGAAATTGCTGTACTAAAAAAAAAAAGTGAGAATGTTTGTAAAGTGGCATATATGATTTATGATATACGAAATGGGCCTCAAGGTTTTTTATAATAGAAAATATCAGAAGAAAGATTTGTATAATCAGTCTTTAGTGTCTTTTTGCAGGCTTATTAAGGGCAGTTATGGATTGTGTATGATTTTTAATTGTGTAACAAAAGTACTTTCTGATATTAACTAATTTGGATTTGCAAGGACTGTTTTGCCCATTTTCATGTGGTTCTTCATCCTACCTCTTTTTCTTAGGTGTTGCATGTTCACTTGGCTGTATGTGTGCGTTTCTCCATTGCCTTAGGCACGATGTGTTTTCATTCACCTACAAAGTGCAAAGTAGGTGTGGAACATTCCTAGTTGGAGCTGAAAAGCTTGTGGTCACCCAGCACAAATGCAGAAGATTGCAGTAATGCTGAAAACCTACTGTTGTCCAGTATTCAGTGGTCATACTGTGCCTCACATTGCATTGCATAGAAAAGGGGCAATTTTTTCAATAGTATGTTACTGTTTTTATTGGTGTAGCACAGGGATTTGCTTCAGCTTTAGCTACAGAAATGGAAAAAAGGAAAGCTCAATTCGAGGAACTCAATGTATTTAAAGCCTTCATTTAAATCTGCCACCTCTCATTGATACAAACTGCCTGACAATCAGTAGCAAATGACAAGGATATTCATTGCTATACTGTCTATCACCGTGGGCTTTGACTGAAGTTGTTTGTATCTTAACTGTCTAATAATTCATAAAGGGCATAAAGCTGTGTAGGAGAACTCTGTGGATGTGTTGCATTTACAGTTCCATGCTAGAGATGATTTACTCTACTTGTCATACTGGATCACTGTTGTTAGTACCAGAGCCACTGCTCCAACATATGTAAGCACCTACATTGTGTGGTGTGGTACAATTACAATATACAACTTCTGTATGAATCTGTGCAATTATATACTGAAATAAGGTCCAGCCTTCATTGCCAGCTTTAATTAAATTCATCTGTTGGCACTGCAGGGATTGACAATCTCAGAGATCTAGTGATGGTATAAGAACCAAGCTTTGTGCTCGGGTCCTATATCCTTCAGCATGTTGGTTACCCATGTGCTTTCAGTGGGGGATTTTAGCTTTGCTTAAGGTTGTCCAGTGACATCATCTGTGGTTGGGTTGTGCATGATATAGTTGATGAGCAGACATTGCCTGTTGGCTGAGCTCACTAGCAGTAAAACTCTGCAACCAATCAGGTTTGTCCACAACCTGCAGAGACAGGAAATAGTTGCATATGGCTTTCTGGAGTAAAAAAGAAAACAAGGCCCTCAATTTATACGTGGAAAAAGTCCAAAGCACCCACAAAACTCTTAAAGAGAAATAGCAGTGTTGGGCTCAGGTCAAAAAAAAAAAAAAAAAGATGATTTATTTGATGAGATATTCCAATGTGTGTGGTGGTGTTCTCGTTTGCTGCATAGCAACAAGGCCAGCTTTAAGAGTATGAAAATACTTGCCTGACTAATGTATCAAGAAAAACTCTCTACAGAAAAAGAAATAATTATAATCCTTAGTGATAAATTCTTAATGGATATTAATTATTGTAGTACATTGCTTTCTGCTAAAACTGGTAAATTGACAGACGATGAAGCCTGTACGAGGAGAGTAGCAAAAAGCTTACCACATTTTCTAGTGAAGGCAAGAAAAGTTAACTTGAAAGCATGTACTTCCTGTACTGAGTAGGATTAATATACTGCCATAACACGGGCTAGATGTTACTCTGCCTCTGAATGTGGAAGGTGCGTCCTTCACAATTTGTTTAAATCACAGCTCGTGTGAATAAATGGAAATGCATCATCCTACCCAGTACTTCAGTACTTTTCCTACAAGGGTGTAGAGTTATTGTTGCAGTTCAAAACCTTTTTAGATGTCCCTGGATATCCAGGCTAGAAGATCCAATACTAAAATATTTCTTGGCCTTACAGATAGCTTATCATGCTATGTTTTTTTTTCTCGTGTCATCAGAGGTAGGAGAATGTTTCTACTCAATGTATTAGTAATTCCCTGTGTGAAGTTGCATATTTTGGTTCCTGGACTTTCTTCTCGTGCAACAGAAATGCTCCCATTTCTGAGTTTTCAGGCTTCAGCTACATGAAGCTAAACACTGAGGTTTGTCTTAAGTCCCATGGTATCTTCTGAAATTTTCCTCATGAGTCAATTCTGCAAAAGCTTTATAGCAGGCTCATAACTTAGGCAGACAAGCATAGATATGGGTGGGTAACTGTAGGTATTCACATTTGACTACGCTGATGATGCTGAAGAACACTGTCTGTTTTAACCACATGTTTTTCAGACTGTGCTGTACAGAAGCGAGCTGCCATTTATTCTAATGCAAGTGCTTCCTTTTCTCCTTTAATCATGTAAATACAGGGAAAACTAAAAACTGCACTTCTTATTTCCATTCATTTTTTTCAGTGGTAAACACTGCAGTATTGCTGCAAGTAGCCAGAAGGCTTTTCCTGATAACAGATGGGGAGGATCTTGACCTATCCTTTGTCAAATATCAGATACCTGATTGCCATCAGGCTGCGTGCCTGGGTGGGCGCCAGGGTATTCAGGTAGGGTATAACAACAGCCATTCATCATGCCCAGCCTGTCTCTCCCCTCAGTCAGTAAGATAAAATGATCTAATATAATCAACTCTACAGGGAGATGCAAGGCTTGCTGGTGTTTTGTTCTTGGAGGAGAACCTTGTAAATACAACACACACATCTACAAACGGGCTGGGAAACCTCCAATAACATTTCCAGTGTGTAAACTGATAAGAGCTATGTTCATTGACTAAATTCTGTGGTTTTTGCCTCCCTCTGTAGAGGTGCTGTCAGGAAAAAAAAAAAACAACCACTAGTAGGGGTGTTTTTTCTATTTGTTTTCTTACTGCTGTATTTCTGCTGCAACAGATAATGATGTGGCAATGAGACTGGTGCCACATGGATTCTGCTATAGATGGTGACTGAAATGAACAGAAACAGGGAAGGTAACTGGGAAAATAAGTAAGATTATAAGAGTCTAGACTAATCCTAGAAAAGATTATTATTTGGATTAAATAGACTCTGGATATTCTTCCTTTGTGGTGTTTTTGAAAGATTTTTCATTAGGTGTTAGCTACTTGTTATGTTTACTTTGCACATGCTTGGCTTTGTTTTGTGAGGTTGGTTGGTTGTGGGTTTGAGGTGGAATTTTTTTGCTGTTGTTGCTTCTTTTGGGTGGTGTTGTTGGGGTTTTTTTGGTGTTTTGGGTTTTTTTTCTGCTTTGCTTTTTTTGTCAGAGAACTATGTTCAGCCCATGGGTACTTGGAGGACTCATGTGCAAAAGCCCATGTCCAGCCAGACTAATAGGAACTGTTAAAAATGTGTAGATGTGGTACTCGGGGACATGGGCTAGTGGTGAGCACAGTAGTGTTAGGTTAAAAGTTTTCAAAGATCTTTTACAACCATAACAATTCTAGGATTCAATGAAATGAGGAGGATTAATCCAAACACACCTTATCTTAGTAATCATAGTTTGATGCCCAGAAGTTCTGAAGAGTCCTGGAGTCATCCTACTCTGTGTACAGATTTTTTTCTGAGAGAGACACTCAGATAGAAAAGCTGCCATAAAGGATTTATAATCTAAGCAGACAGTCAAAGGCAAGAAAAAATTGTCTTCCATGTTTTACATACTGTGAACACAGGACAGTCAGGCTTAGTGAATTCAGCAGCAGTGGTTTAAGATGTTACCCTCCCCAGCTGTCTGCCATATAGGTGAATACCACAAAATAACCTGGACTGCAAAGTGGGATCTTCTACTTTGAGTGGTGGAACACACAAATATTTTTTTTCTAAGAACTCCTGATTATGTATGGAAATGAGAGCAGTAAAAGAGCTTTCTCTGTCTCATATGTTTATTAGTAGGACACATGTTAAATCTGCTCTATTATTTTATTTTTTAAATTATTTTTATCACATTTCATCTTCATAGTGACAAAATAAAATAGGGCTAAATTTGATTCATTTAAGATAGCTCACAGAACACAGTACCTTCTACTGTAACTGTTAAAAATGAAACCATTCAGAAAGGAAATAGAGCATTTCCATATGAAAAATATATACACTGGATGTATATTTCAGTGTGGTTTCTTTTGGCTTCTGTGGAGTTTTGGCCATCAAAGAGTTGGATGTAAACTGTACCTTTTTTTTCCTTCCATTTTAAAAAGGAGTGGTAAACACATGGTAGGGACTCAAACAAATAAATGTTAGCTGTGTCTAAATTTAATTTGCAAGGCTTTTGACTACAATTCTTATCTCTTCATAATGTTTAAATAAATTCAAGGATTTTAAGACCACTGGGTACCACAATGATAATCTGTTATAATTTTCCACATAACAGCTGCCAGATAATTTTATCTACATCAAGTCTGTAATTTTTAATTCTGTTCAGCTCTAGGCTTGTTCCTTCTGAAATTAAAGAAAAAAAAATTGCCCTTGATTTAAGAACATCATCTGGATGAGTTTACAGACCTGGACCTTACTTTCATTCTGTAGAGCAATAAAAGTACTGAATACACCAGATAGTGCTTTATGCTTCCTCTGTTTATGTTAGTCACTTTTGTTATACTTTAATACCCAGATCATATTTGTACCTACACCTAAAATTAAAGAGTTTTCAATATTTTTCATGTTGTGTTTATGAGAAATCACCCTAATATGAAGGAAGCTGAAGATGCTTATTGAATGGCTGTGGGGGAGAAGGAGAATAAGAGTCATTTTTGGCCAAGTATATAGCAAATAACCTCTGCTTATATGTAGAAAATAATCACTCTGTAACTTCCTGCCTTGCCAGTAAAAATGTTAGGAAAACACTTTTTGAGTTGATATGAAAGGATTTAAAATGCAAGCTGTAATGAAAACTAAGCAGATATTTATTTCAAATATTTAATCAAAATTTGAATATTTTACACCACTATCGTTTTCAAGTATTTAAACTGAAGTAAATTAGACCTTGAAACAACACTTCAGTTTTTAATTTTGAAAATATTTTACTGGAACTTTGACATCTTCCCCTTTTTGTATCAAAATAATTTTCCAAAGTGAATGCAAACTTGAAAAATGTTGGTAAAAAGTTTTAAAATCTTTTTCAATTTCAATCAATTTATTTGAGGATCTAAAGTGGTTTAAAATGAACTTTGAATGATGTTACTTTACAGTCTGTAATCAACATTGCAATGTATATTTAGTATATTATGTATATTTAGTATTTGAAGTGATTTAAGATAGGTATGTTGCTCTCTCTCCAGAAAGTACACTAGATTTATGTGCTTTTCAGTGGAGCTGCAGATAGATTTCTCTGGAGTGTCCATAATACAAGTGCTCTTTAAGCCATTTCTATTGAGCTGGGCTTGGCGTGCTTACACTTTCTCAGGTGTAAAAGGAAAAATCCCACTCTCCAGCTCCCCAGCCACTTTTTCTGCTGACAGTCTTTGTCCCCTTGAGCTGTTTATTTTCAAACTAGGTTGTTTTGTTAGTCTTCCAGCCCTTTGTAACCCCACAAATAGCTGTATTGGTGCAGATGGGGTTAGCAGGGAGCCAGGTGAGGCTTGGCTGACAGAGAAGTGGTGCTGCCTCTCAGCCCCTTCAAGGGCACCAGAGCTGTCAAGGGAGTCGTAGGGCCAAGGTAAGCCCCACAGTCTACTAGGGGAGAGCATCTCCGCACTGGCTCAGGGAAAGTGGGTTGAGGCTGGGGCATTTTAGCAAATGTGAGTAGTCCTGTATTTTCCACTAAGGTATTGGCAGAAGCTGATTAATGCAATAAAACTTAGATAATTGTATTAATGAAAGCTGGAGTACAGCTGCTGTAGCAGTCAAGTGCATTTTCAGCTATGCCTGTTGTTATCGATGGTTCTGTTTAAATGGATCATATGGAAAGCTGTAACTTCTTTCTGCTGAAAATACTCATAGGAATTCCTGTTCTACAAAACCCTTACTTATGCTGATGTTTACCTATGCTTAGTGCCTTCCTTACTATCAATTACTAGACCTATTAAGTACCTATTATCACAGTTACAATGGTTGAGTTATGCATTGGAATATTATTTTTCATAATAAGTATTATTTATTCAAGGATTTTTAAATTTGCTTCTTCTAGATTTTCATTCATTTTCTACAACATTAAAACATTAAAACTGTATATTTTAGATGAAGAAACAATTTTGGCCAAAAATTTCTATTAGATAATCTGTTTATACAGGGCTTGTTATCCTCAGTGGCTCTAATGGCACAGTGCCGACCATGCAACAATCCAGGGGGGGTTGCTTCCGCTGCAGATGTTATGTTCCTCAGTTTCTCTGCATCAGGATGGCTTCATCTGCCTGTGATGGGCAGACATCCCCATCATGTTTTTGCCAGTGAGAGTTTAGGGAACTAGATTCAGTCCTAGAGGAAGCAGGCATAACTTCTTCACTGAAGCAGTCAGTCAATTTTTACCTGATAACATCTGGTCTGAATCTGGCCTCTTGTGATATAATGGAATTGAGATAAAAATAAGAATGGCAGTTCAGAGAAAATGTCAGTGCTGACCCTGTGGCCTGAAAAAGACTGATAAATAAATACAGGTTTTATTAAATAATTTTTAAAGTTGAGGTTTTAATGTTTTCTCAGAAGTTTGGATATATTTGCTGTTTTAATTTTTAGCATACTTCTACCAGTATTTCAGGTCTAGGGCTGCTTTTAGAAAAGAATGTTTGTGAGATACTTAGGGAGTCCAATCTTATATTTTAAATCTTATTAGAAGCTGTCAATACAGACAAGGAATTCAGATTCAGAAGCTGATATAAGTTTCAGCTTCTGGGCTTGTGCCAAATAAATTCCTCTTTTTCCTGCAGGACTGCTATATCCCCATATCTATAACTAGGCTGGATGCTGACACTGAGGACCGTCTGTAAAAGAAAGCACAAAGAAGCAGAAGAGTATCTGACTCACAAGATGTTTCATAGCTTCTGCTGTGTTGTAGGATGGATGAAGCCATGCAGGTGTTACAGACAGCCTGGCTGTGTGATGTTATGGGTGGGCTCAGGAATGGCTCCAACTCATTGGCAAGGCTGGAGCTACCCAGTAGGAGGATGCAGGGAAGATGGAGCCTAATGAGAAGCAACAAACACAGATGGCAAAGAGAGAAAATCCTGTGAGATATTAAGGGGGAGAAAAAAAAATCACAGTGAAAGTAGCCAGACATTAACACAATGTCCACAGAGGTGATAGAGTCTCCACCCACAGAGATACTTGGAACTCTACCAGACAGGAACCTTTCCTATCTAAATTGCTCTCTAAGTCTGCATTTTAAATGGCTAATTTTCATGATGTTAATTCTTCTTTCTCTCATCATGTTATGCAGGCAACCTTACTGCCTGCATTTGATGGGTGTTACAAATAGTTTCAAGCAAAAGAGGAAAATCATAGATTTTTATACATATTATATAAAAATGTATAATTGTGGACAAGTATTTAAATTGGGAGCTTAGTCTTACCAAATCAATGCTAAAGACAAGAAAAAACAACCCCGAGTACTCAGTTTGATTTGAATTATTAGCCTTTTGGTTTAGATAGGCCTTGTGTATCTCACACTGTTCAGCAGCTGGTGTGCATGTCTGGTAATGAAAAACTACATTATATTCAGGAGCAGATTTACTGCATTGCGCATTTTGGGCAACTTTGGGTATGCCACCCTTGTGGTTTGTGATGAATCATGTTTCATAAAAGTACTGATTGGAAAGAAAAGGAGAAGGAGGTAATAAGGACAGCAGGATGTGGTTAGGGTTTTTTTTAAAGTGTGATGCAGTCTGAATTTAATTCGTAATGTTCGTTCTCACCTTTCCATAAGAAAAATGGATAATAGGTATTGTCTGCCTTGAAATGGACTTCAGTCTGTCAGATGGATATAATGATATAAAACTGAAATAAAGAAAGTGATAACATTCATCAAGAGAAGAAGGAATTGGGTTTAGATGCAGTCTGCCCTCTAGCTCAGGCAGTTTGGTCTTGAAGGGAAGTTTTTAAATGTGGTGTGATTGTTAGTATGAATCACAGCAGCATCTGTTAGGTTTTGAAACTGTAAAAGATGTATGAGATTCAAATCCAGATGCAGAATGGGTCAAGTATTTTGATTCTTTTATTTAAGAAACATAATAAATATGACTTGTAAACCTTGAATGTTGGATCAGATCTTAACAAGACTGGTGTGTTGATTCTAATACAACTTTGGTACTAATAGATGGACAAACTATGTACATTTGAGATTTCACTGATTTGTAAACCCATAGTTCTCTGTTTTTATATGGAACTCATTCAATGAAAGCACAATTGACAAATTAAGGGCATGCTATATCCCTTTATGAGATATTTCTGTTTCCTGCTTTGATGCATGAAGGGGTTAACACCTAAAGAGCTAATGCTTTCTTGGGTAGAAGGTGTCCTTGGGACAGAAATGGTTTAAGAGGGAGTGATGATTTCACAGTGTGAGCTTTTGATGATGCAGTGCTTTTAACATAATATCTTTTTGGAGGGTTTTGGCAGAGTTAAGTTCTTGTGGCATCTGACGGTGCAGTTCTCTCCATTCTGCTGGCAAGCAGTTTCACTTACACTTAGTGAAATTAATGTCTTCTATTTAACACAGTGAGCTGGTTTTCTAATTACTATCTTGAATTCTTTAATACTAATACTGTAAACAACAGACAAACCCCAGAATTTGTCTGAGGGACTGATTTGAAAACCAAGAGAGAGAGGCATAGAGGTGAAGATAACATTTCTGACCATTCAGGCTTTCTTCCTGTACCAATGGTAACTTTCTTACAGAACATTGCATTTTCTTGCCTTTCATTCACTAGTGTGGTACTATGGCCAGTAACTGCTTGAGTGAAGAGTTTGCTTGTGCATTTATCGTGACGTGCACTAATACTAACACTGATGTGCTGTGCAGACACATTTGAGTTAAAACATAATTACTATCTTCTTTAATGGCAAAACACAACAGTTTCCAGTTGCTGCTTGCAAATACCAAAGCACAGCAGAGGCTGCAATTTACTTTAGGAATCATTTCCATTATCAATGAATCATCTTTTTTTTTTTTATTAGATGAGAAAGGCAGGCATGCCAAGTCCCAATGCAGTAGCACATTACAGAAAACTTGTAGTGAAGATGTGTACTTTTCCACTGAAGGAGTCTGTGAATCTCTTTGGAGAAGAGATTACCAAATTATTGAAAATATAGCCAATGAATTCCCACTTTCTTATGATTATTAAGAGATTAAGTTTCTCAAATTCTATCTAGAGCAGTCCATGACTCTTTTTCTAAATGAAATTTAAAATTTTATGTTATTTCAATCTATAAAACTGATGATGGAAAATGATCAGAAATGATGTTTTGTGCAGTGCATATCAGGTACAAATTCCTGTAACTGTAATAATAAAATATTTAATATAGAAGTGACACCTGCCATTCCCTCCATAGCAAAGATCCCAGTTACTCCTGTCACAATAGATGGTGCCAAGTTTAAACAAGAGCCATATATTAAGGAAAATGACCACTCATCACAGCCAAATAGCCTCCATTTTCCTAGGAGTACAGCTTGTCTGGTTTGTCCGCAAAGATGTCTGGACAATAACCCACAAGTAACTACATGGATTTCTAGCTGCTATTCAGGTGTGTATAAATAGGCTTGCCTAATGAAAAACTGGTCAGTTTTAAACTTAGCAACAAAAAGGAATGGAAAAAATCACAGCTTAAAAGCGGAGTTTTATTTGGTTTTATCATAAAATCTTCAGCTTGGAGAACAAAACACTAAGGGGTGACCTCATTTATGCTTTTAAACAAGTGAAGGGTGGGTGTCAGGAGGATGGGGTCAGGCTCTTTTCAGTGAAGCCCAGTGACAAGACAAGGGACAATGATTGTTAGCTGAAGCATAAGAGGTTCCATGTGAATAGAAAATCAAATTTTTTTCCCAGTGAGTGTGATGGAGCACTGGAACAGACTGCTCAGAGAGGTTGTGGAGTCTCCTTCTCTGGAGATACTCAAAACCCATCTGGACACGTTTCTGTGTGACCTGGTCTAGGGAATCCTGCTCTGGCACAGGGGTTGGACTAGATGATCTTTTGAGGTCCCTTTCAACTCCTAACATTCTGTGATTCTGTGTGATTCTGTGATTAAGTGACCAATGTCATGTAATTGTCCAGCAGATGTTCAAGTTAGCTATTATCTGTGAAATGATACTGCCTTTTGCTTTGTTTGTGTGAGCTGCAAGGATCCTTCAGGATAATAAATGTCTAAAAATTTCCCACAAAATTTTTGAGTAAAAAAAAATGTCTATAATTTCTAAATAGATGTTTGTGTTCTGCAAACTAATAATTCTTTGCCTTTATCTATTCCCCTGCATGTGGCTACATATTCCCTTCTTCATTCTGGAAACAATGTGTGTGTGCAGCTGCACAGTCAGCTGATTTACAAAAAGCATCCAGATTAGCTAAAAGAAAAAAAAAAGCAAAGAAAAACCTCACCTGCATTGTGTCTTAAAGTGGCCTAGCTAAGTATAAAACTGAAACTTGGGATTTAATTCTGATGCACTATCTCAGATGCTCTATCATAGACTTGGGATCTTATTGTGAAGGATAATTAATGTTATTGAGCTTTTTTCCTTCAGGATGAAATGACATGTATTTCGAAAGAGTTGAAATAACCACAAATACATTAGGGCAGATCACATTGGTTCATCTAAATCATTTTTTTCCAGATTATACAACCAATTTCATTTGAAATGATTGAATGATTTAGAGAATAAAGTTTGAATTCCCAATAATACTCTCCTTTGCACTATACCAAAAAAATGCCCAAACAGCCTTCTCCCCAAATGGTTCAAGCCTAAGAAGGAATTAAGTCATTAAACAAAATCACTCTGCAGAGCACAAGCACATCATCTTCTTTTGGAGATAACCCAACCAATCCTGCTCTTCAGTGCTTCCACGCTTTCTCTCAAAGCATAGCCTGGCTGCTATGTGAGCTCTGTCAGCTGAGTCCCTGTGGCTTGATGTGCCTCTACCATGGTCATGAGCTCCCCCAGCACTCGTGGTGTGTGCTCAAGGGTGATTCCAGCCACTCTTGCTGTGACTTTCAAAAATCCTTGTTTGCATTATTGGTCTATTATTCACATCACAAGACTTCATGGACATTCTATGTATTGTTCTTTAAGGACTCCTTTAGAACAAATGAACATTTTAATTATGTTTTTTTTAAACTTTTTATTTATTAACTTACAAGTCAAGCTTCTGACTAGCCCAGCTGGAGAGATCCTAGCCATGTACTAAGTCTCTCTAGATTTTTTTTTGTCAGACCTAATGATTTTTCAGCTGATAAAGCAACAAAAACCTCAGGATTTTTTTTTTTCCAGAGTCCTCAAGTTGCATTGCAATATCAGTTTGGATAGTGGAGTTGAAAGCAAGGTGATATATTAAAGATTAATCATGATTTAGAGCAGCCTTCTGAACTGCTATCACAATGTTTAGGATTTGGAAATAGTGGGATTAGCAGGAATGCAGGTATGATTGATTTCTCTTTTTGTCTAGCTCATGAGCCCTGCTTCATGTTTATCCACTCATGTTTATTCCCTTTTATGGATAGAATCTTACCTCCAGATGTAAAATGAAGTGCTTGCATATTCCAGCTGTTCCTAACTAACTTCAGGAGGCAGTGATTTATTTCAAATCAGCAAGATTTTAATCCCCTTCTTCTATCTGCCCCTCAGCTGGCAATTCCCAACCGGATTGCCAGTTAACACACTAACTGGAAATCAAGAAGAGAAGGAGCTTTCTTCAGCAGCTGCAAACATGTTGATGTTCTTGTACATGTAGTTTCTTGAATATGAGCATGCTATTTGTTGTGAGCTTTGTTTTCCTAGATCATCAATATTGCATATAATTGTTTTAAGGAATTAAAACCAAATCTTTGGAAAAATGAAGGTTTCATTAAGGCATAATAAATAAACTTAGAGTAAGATTTGTCAAGGATAGAGGCTAGAAAATTGAACAAGGAGGGTCATAACTAGATTCTTAGCTTTGGCCTGGACAAATTGCTTCTGTCTCTCTACCTGCAGAAATACCACATCTCATCTCTGAAGTGCTTTGAGATCCTGGAAAAATTCTCATTGGGCACTAGAATCATTATTTCAATAGCTTTTAAATTATACAGATCTTGTCAAGTGGGAATATTACTGACTTTATCTCTAGGGGATTTATGAAATTTAATATTTTCTCTCTTCTTTGTGTCCCTCCTTGGGGAAAAGTCCTGTTCAAGAGCAACATTTTGTTATTGTCGTAGTGCATCAGAAATGTCTGAGGCTTTGTTGCCTGTGTGTCCCTTACTGCTGAAGCAGAATAGCAGTAGGTTACTGACTTCCTGAAAACTCCTGAAACCTTCTGCCTTTGTGGTTTTTACTCCAAATTTTTTGTTGCTTAGTACAATAAAAAAAATCCCCCCCAAACCAAAAACATGATATAGGGGAGAGAATTTGCAGGCTTTTAGCTTTGTCTGAGGTATAGTAGTTAATAGTGAGGATGGGATTGCATTTACTTTGACAGTTTTGTGTGTGGACACATGTACGTTGGCTTAAATCTGGTTTGTATCTGCTTGCACTTGCTAAATTGCAAAAAGCAAAACCTCCTATAAACACTAAATATGGATAAGAGAAAATAAGCTGAGAATTTGTTCTGTTAATGGGCTCCACATGTTCTCAGACCTGCCTTCACATTTGTCTGTTTTTTTCCCTAATCAGCAGTTTGGGAGTTGTACAGTAAATTAGAAGACCTTTCAATAATGATAACTAAACATGAAACAATTATGACAATGAGATGCCTTTGAATCCCCTCAGATTCAGAAAGATTGGGAGAAAAGTAATTTCCTGAAGACTTTTTCCCATCATTCTGCATAATCTCTGCTAAACCTTGTTCCTGTTCCCATAGGATGACTTCCCCAGTCAGCACATCTGCAGAGGTGCAGGGTTACTAGGCTGTGCTACAGCCTAGAGCACCTTCAGCTGTGACTTCTACTTCATCTCATTCAATTTAACTACCACCAACTACAGAAGGCTAATAATGAGCAGGTTGCCATAATTTTTTAAAGAAACAGCAGGAAACATCTTAATGCAACTGTCAGTCTGTGCACATACTGGAGGCACTTGGTCTCTCTGATAGCTTGGAGCTTAAAAGCGCTGTTCTTTGCCAAGGAGAGGCGGCTATCTTCAATCTGGCATCTGAAAATGACAAAGAGATCTATCAAACAGAATTAGGAGCACAGATCCTTCCTGTTCTGTTTAGCTTTGTAATTCAATCTGAGTCAAACCAGAGGCCTGGCCTGAGGAGAAGTGCTCCTTCAAATCTAATGAAGCAGTCCTCCGATTTACCATCGTGCAAACATTAATATGTAAACTTCCTAGGTATATAAAAGATACAAAGGCATATTGTATATGACAGGAGTTATTTATCAAGGTGTGCTGAATCTGAAGCTCTCCTTCTACTGGATTCTTCTTCATGCTCTCTGTAAGCTTCCACAGCTACCTTTCTATTTGTCCTTTCCATGCAGCTTCAGAGATCCAGACTGAATTTTCACCCTATTCTTAGATATATTCCTAAACAGAAACTTAGAAGTGTCACAGAATTTGTGAAAAACTTCTCTAAGTTGCCAATAGCACAAAAAGTCTATTTATGGTTTCATTGGGTTTTTTTGTTGTTGTGACAGTTCTGTTTATATAGAATCATAGAATTGTTATGGTTGGTAAAGATCTTTCAGATCACTGAGTCCAATTGTCCACACTTTTGTCTGGGGAACTTACTGTTTTCTGTACTATAGTGAATGTGACCTGTGATAAGACTATCCAGACATTCTGGATTTTGTTTTTCCATTTTTTTTTTTAATATGTTCCCAGCTTGGTAAGATGCTTTGAATGTGTAGTTACAATATGCATATTATGTTAGGTAAAGACGTAAGAGAATGTGTTCATGAAGAAGGAACTCAAAATTCCCCAACCAAGCATAACTTTTCTACCACTCTCTATTCTTCTTCCTGGAAAGCTGGTTCATACCTGCTGTGCAGTGCTGGTATAATTGTGAATATGTTTATGTCACGTATTTTCTGTTACTGGGATAGAGAATCAAACTTTACTGTTGCAATTTTTTACAAAAAACAAGTTCAGATTATATTGCCTGAGGAATGGATTCCATTCCCTACTTTAACCTCTGCTAGTTTCCAACATCCTTCTGAAATGGTGAAAACTCTGTTTTCACTTGTAATGCAACTGGACAGAGGAAAACATCATAGACAAGGTCTAGTATACCAGTGCATTCATTTACTTTCTTATTTCTTTAATTCACTTGTGGTAGTCTCCAGCAACTTAACTTTTTTCGTCCAACATAAGAGCTATTAAAAACTATGATACACGAATGAGGTAATATGAGTTAATTTCTTTAGTAAAGAACACAGGTAGTAATGGAATGTTCCTTTTCCTTGTGACAGAGGCAATTTCTGGGATTCTCCCTTTTTATCCATACGTTGTTTTGCCAAATAATTTTCCAGTAGTTCAGGAGCTGGCAGCAATGAAAGGCTGCAGCGGGAGCAGCATGGTGCTCTGACAGCTAGACAACTCCAGCATAGGCAGCAGGACCAGTAAAGGCCAAATGCACCATGAAAGTGACCTGATTGTTCTCCAGAATAGGAAGAGCAGGCTGGTCTTTCCTCTGCAGATTACTGTCACTCTGGAGTGATATAGAAACCATTCCACATGCTTTTGCATCCCTGGTTTTCTCCCATGTTGCTCATGCCTGTATAGGTATGCATTAACTAAGCTACTCAGAAGTTTGGTGTGTTTGGGTCTATGCTGATTTACTGTCCTCTGCTCAGGTCTACTTGCCTAACTCTTAGAAATGGAGTGAGAGAGCGCAGCCGGAAAGAAAATTGTTTCACTATTTTTCTGTGCTGAGGCTTTCCTTAAAGATAGCTTTTGCAGTTTGTAGTTAAGTGTTAAGAGTGTTGTGGTACTTGACTCCTAGCATTTTCTAGTAGTTACTCTATGGGATGTGTATAAATAGAGATCACTTCTTTATAGACACAGAAGGCAACAGAGCTATGACTGCATTGGAACTAGGAGTTGTGTTAACAAAACACTGCACAAGGAATCGCAGCTTATTTCCTTTTGCTTCCCTGGATGGATTAGATATCTTAATTATGTTGTATTCTGTAGTGTTTATGCCAGGAATTATTGCTTTTTAGGTTTCTACATATGCCTGACACAAATCTGGCTTACCAAGATCAGCATGTCAGCAGCAGAGTCTAAGTGTGCACATGTTTTAAAAGAAATTGTAGTTGGGGGTGATTATGTCCCCAGTGCAACAGCGTACTGCACAACTTTGAGGTGGATGACCCTTGTTATTAAACCTGGAATATTTTTAGTGCAGGATCACTGCACTATATCACTGTAGGATCAGAAGATTTTTCAGGCTGCGGTTGGCAATTTCATTCCTTATTGCAGCTGAAACCAATAATTTCAAAAGACCTGGACTGGCAGAATGACTTAATTGACCCAAAGCCCAAAAGTGCTCGGGGTACAAGCAGCAGATAACAGAGAAAATCTTTCTCTGTCAGCAGATAAATTAATATCATTACTGAAAACAGTGGCAGAGTTGGTAGTTCACTCAATGTGCTCGAGTCCAGCGCTATGTCAACTTTTTCTTTTCAGACTGCACAGAACAATAATTTGGGGTTGTGTTGGGGGAGAAAACCAAAACCACCACCTTTTTTTCACCCCCCATAGCCTTGGGCTAGAACATCTATTCTTATTGGGTGGGAATGATTCATACATAAACATCAACTGGCAGTGAGATCTTCAGTGTTTTCTCATTTTTTCTGTTTTTGATGTTCATACAAAAAACGGTATATTTTTTCCCTTCCCTTTTCCCCCTTTTCTTCATTTGTAACTTGGCCAGATTTAAGGGATTTTCTTGTATGTAAACACAAAATACAGGCTCTGTTCTGCCTAAATTCAAGTTATTGCAGAATAAGAGAGAGAAATTTTTCAATAGGGTTCCCAGATTCCTGTAAAACATGGACAGTAACATTGTATTTCTTGATAACCTCTCTCCTTGAAAGGTTGAACTTTCAACAAGAACTGTTAAAGGCAAACATCAGCATGCAATATTCATCCCAGGTGGCAAAGGCATAAAAGGACTGAAACCAAAGGTTATATAATAGGAAGTACTGAGCAACTTTAATAGGTGGTGCTATCAGACTTGCTTATAAATGATCCACGTTGTCAGGAAACTAATGGATATTCTCTATTCAACATTCCTGCGAGTTGAGAGTAAGTATTTCACCAGATTTTCATAATTGATGTGTCTGCAGGTTTGTTTAAATATTGTTCCTGCATTTAGGACAGAGGAAAGTTGTAAGAATCCTTTCACCACTGATGCTCTGTGATAGTCACCTTGCATTGCACAAAGAAGCTGAAATCTTGAGTGCGTTTTCAGAACAGTAGTTGCCACAGCTGGGGGAATTGATACAATCAATGGTTTAGAACTTTGGGGAATAAAAGTTCTCCACAAAAGATTGAGAGAATTGATGTAGGTGTGTATTTTGCAATTAAAATATTTTTTTTAATAAAGTGTAGGGAGAGTTTCTACCACTTGCTGGCAGAGGGGGCTATCTGCCCGCGGTTAGCAGAACATCCTCCAGTCAGGACACACAGCAGGGGAACTGGAGCCACTCCCTACGGTAGTGTGGTGCACAGGGTAAGGAAGTGAGACTTAGAAGTGTTTCAGTAATTTTGATGGGAATAACGGATGCCCTTCTCTAGGGCATAACGGGGAAAAATATTTGACCCCTTGGATGACTAAAGATATTTACTAATATTTTTTCCATACAAAATACTAAATACAGGTACAACAGGATAACACTGCAGACTAACAGAAAAATATTAAGGTATAAGGTTTCAACAATTGTAGAAGGATAAAGAGGAAGTATATATGAGAAATTTTGCTTTGTGATATTAATCTATTTCTAAGGCAGTTACTTGTAGACCTCAGTAGACATATGACATCTGATTTTTCAGGCCTTTTCTGGAAGAATGTTGATAAGGGCAACTTGAAGGCAAAAAAACCCAGATTCTCAAGTTTTTCTTTTGAGAGGAATTAAAGATATATTTGTGAAACTAGACTAGAATAGTCATTGAACAGTTGGGAGTTTGTCAGAAGAATGCTGTGTCTCTGTTTCTTTGGAAATGTGGACAAAAATAAAGGTTTTTTAGGTGCAAAAGTAAACACATTCTAAGGTGTCCAGATAATTAAAGAATAGACATAAAACCTGCCATAAACAGCTCTCATTTAGCAAAACCCCTCTGGCTAGTATTAGTATTTGAATACAGTACTTTGGGCTTACCTATTCGTAGGTAGTGTGAGCTCGTTGGCCGAGTATTTTCCTTTCAGGTGTTTCTTCCTCTGCTGCTGCTGGTTGATCTACCTAGGCTCAAGTGCACTCGGGTGTGTGTGCAGGACACTGTAGTCACAGCAAGGGTGATGTAATTAGGCTGCTTTTGGCTAGCAACTGGAGCACTGCAGTTTGAAAACAAGCACTATTTAATTTACATAGGGTTCATGTATCAAAAAGAAGATACAAGGTCTGTACATTCAAGTATATTTTCTGTATTTCTTTTAAGTGGGTTGTAGACTCCCTCTTTTCCGCTCCACATGCCTATGTTAACTAAGGGCTGCAGGGAAGCCCACATAATTAAAAGGCAAGAGGTCATGAGCTGGTTATGAGGCAATTTAGGTTTCTTGTGCAGGCCTGCTGGGTCGATGGAGATACAAGTCTGCTTTGGATAGGAACAATGATCTTCTATTGTAAAACGTGAAGGAGAAAAACATGATTTGGGAAAGTCTAGTGCCTCACTGAGGCTTAATTGGATTTTGAGAGATGTATATAGCATCCTGTTTCACTTCAGCATGCACAGGGTTGATCCTGTCACTACTGAAGTATTACATCTGAGATGTATCACAGTTAAAGTAGTACCCAGTTGAAAATAACATCTGAGTAAACATTTACTCAACTGAGAAACTAAACTTTGGAAAATACTGCTGGAAAAGCTGCTCATTGCTATGAAATATGACTAGAAAAAAGAAATTCCATTTAGCTTCGCGTCTCCATGGTTCTCCAAAATCACACAAGGGGTAGGTGCTTGGTGAGAATGTCAGCTGGCTTTACAGTGTGAACATGCGGGATGGCTGATTTCACTCTACCTTTACTTGAGCTAGGAGGTGTGCTGCTCAAATCATCAATACATGTCTTTCATAAATCTCTAGAAACTCTACTGATTACATAGGCAATTTAAGCTGTACTTTATTATCTATCTGTATAATATACTACAGTGAGTGAAATACCGTGAGTAACCACATCTGTGATGCCTGCATGAAGCAGGTATAAAAAGCTGCTTTTGTCATTGCTTCTTTATTTTGGAATTCACTGTGAAACTTCATTTCGGTATGAAAAAAGGCTAAGATGTTATCGAGGCCTGAGGGTTGATTCCCTTTCACTCTGGTAGTGCTCTGTTCTGTCCAGATCCCCTCTTTTGTTGCTGAAGTGCAATTAATGGCCTTTGTGTGACTTAGGATGTGACACAAAGATGTCTTAATGTTCCTGCTCTTAGGGAGATGAAATGTTTGCTGCCAATAGGAGAAACTTGCATTTACATTGACGTCTTGCTTGCATTATTTTCTAGTTGATAAACCAGTGCCGTTCCATAGATGTATGGGAGCAGATCCTCTATTTCTTTATTCTCACCAATAGCATGATTAGATGAAGTGCCTTGTACAGCCTTAAGACAGATTAATATTAATGGCGTAAAAAACCACATTTTCAGGGACTGTTATTTATCCATCAGTCAAGAGAGATGGCATTTACCAGTTGCAAGAAAGCTTAAAAGTATCTTAAATTTGGTACTTAAATTTTATGCCCTTAGGTGTTCTTTTATACTTATAACAAACCTAAAACTGTTTTTAAAAAATTATTGATTATACATTACTAGTCATGGAATTAGAAGGTGCTCCAAGGATTCATGTTCAGATCAGGTGGAAGGTATCAGCAGAGCAGAGGGAGGGAGAGCTGCTTTGGCAATGCTATTCTGAGTCATAATATCTCTAGGCAGATATTTTGGGATCCTTAAAGTAGCTTTCAGCCTCATGGGGAAAAAATACAGACTTCTGGTGTACTTTTCCTTTNGGTTTTTTTTTTTGTGGTGGTGTCTATTTTTGTACAAGATAAATCTTCGCTGTGAAACAAACATTTTGCAAGGAATATATTTTCTAAAAAATTAAATATAAGGTAGGCTTGAGCCCCTCCTGTTTGTGTTGTGTGATTATATATATTTTTTTTAATATTTTTTTACTCTACAGCTTGATACTGCTGAGAAAGCCTCAAGGCTTCTGGGGTAAAGTGCTTCGTAGCTAACAAATTTCCACTGTGCACTGAGCTGGGCTGCCATAAAAACTGGGGGGTAACATGGTGATGTCTGTGTAATGGGGCATTTCAGTGAGGGAGTCCTGTGCTTCCCCAGGGTCTCGCAGCTGGGAAGCCTTGGCAGTGACTGGCTGAAACAGCTCTACAGCTGCTTGCAATGCTCAGTGTTTAAGTTTCTTATTATTTTCTGCCCCAACCTTGCTATTGAGATGTTAAAAAATGTGGTGATGTCCTTTGATAATTATGTCAGTTTCTGCTATTTGGCAAACATATGGCCCACTGCTACTTCCACTGGAGTCAAGTGGTTTTTAGTATGTGTGTCCATAAGTCAGGTGCCCAGAGAAAGATAATGTGGGACCTGAAAAAGAGTCATAACTTTAATTCACATGTAATTTTATTTACACAGTTAAAAAATTTATTTCATCTTTCATTAAGATATTTTAAGAATATTGTGCAACAGCATCAGAATTGGTGACAATTTCGTTTCCCTTTTTTATAATATGGAAGGTCAATTTAGATTTTAGGTAGTGTGACTCTTACTAGAAATAAAACAAATTTGGTCCTTTCAAAATCAAAACAAATAGCTGAATGAAAAGAAATGCAGACTCTCTGGAAGGTGAAATTGCATCTCAGGGTTAATTTTTCTAGTTATCAAGGAACCAGATGACATCAGAGCTTTAGCATTGTTATGATTGATATCCTTTCTGCTTAAATTTCTTCTATTCAAGATTTATATTTTTCCATCTCAAATTTTTTACTTTTACCTCAATGAGCAATGCGTGAAAGACTAATGTAAAGTCAATAAACTCTGACTTGTTGAACCATATTTTGTGGACTGAATCTCAAGCTTAACCCTGCATGTGAATGTCAACCTAATGACATGTCATGTGACACACATGCCATGATAAATTTTCTTTCAATTTTTCTGCATGAGATGCATTTATCAATCTATAGCTGAAGTGCTTATATTAATGTTTTCTTGGGAGTCAAATGTCACCCATCTATGACAATCTGTGAATCATGGATCATGATCCATGATGCTATTTAACGCAGCCTGGTAAAGGAAAAAGCAGCAAGTGCTTTATAAGCAGCTGGTACTACTTGAAATAGTCTTACATGGAGTGGTAAAGTCCTGACTCTTCTGAATTCTAAGATGCTTCTTTCTACATCTCTCTGTAAGGTTAGAGTACATCGATCTGCTTCTCATTTAATTAACAACTGAATTCTTCTGCAGGTGCAGGATTTGTTTCGATGTACTCCCTTGATCTTGACCCATATCTGAATAACTGAGGATTGGGTACAATATTTTATAAATGAGCTAATCTTTATACATTAAAGCCTATTAGAGTCAATTTGTTTAATTCCCACTAGAGCTACTAAAGTCCTTATCTGTGTCAAAATCTTCACAAGAAAGGGGTTGGCTGTAGTAAAGAAGATAAACTGCTCCCCCTTCCTCCCTTTCTGACAGTACTTTTAAAGAGTCCCCCATGCAAAGGGGGCTGTGTGGTATTAGTTCTGAAAGCAGGTGTTAGACTTGTCAATATCTAGCTAAATGTCAATAGTTTGGCTGTGGGGTTTTAAAAATCATTTAAATGAAGCATGGTAAATGTTGGTACAAGGGTGCTAATAGCAAAATTATTGTAAAAGCATCTTTGCCAATGTTTACAACTCTGTGAGCAGTAGTCCAGGAAAATTAGAGTGAAATCTATAGCACTGGAACAGTCAATGCCCCACCTGTTTTCAGGAGGCATTGGACTTGCCATAGACCTGCAGACTGAATCTACAAAGCAGTAATATCTCTTCTGGACTCCTTTTGTGCAGAGCACAGTGTTAGCCTGTGGACCCACAAACTGTCTGACTTGTTTGTTTGCCACCACTGAACCTCAGGAATTGGAAATGATGCTGTAAAATAGCATGCAAAACCTATGCTATCATCTTGATTAGTACAAGCTGGCAAGGGAAGATTTATGATATGGAAATATGAAAATTTGAAAGTTCAGAGTTAAGGTTTCTGGGTTTAGCAAAACCATTTTGGTTTATGGGGAATTGGAATTTACATTAGAATTACTAGACATGGTGTAATTAATTGTCTCTTGTGGAATCCTGTCATCTTATCTCATGGTACTCTTGACCAGGTCAAAGGTACAGGTTGTTGAAGGGCACAATACTTCTGTTTTAAAAGAAGACAAGTGCATATGAGCTTCAAAGTACAACAGACTCTCTTTTTTTATGCTTACTAGTGAGGTTATGCAAGATAAGGAGCAAAATAGTCACCTGCACTGGCATTGTGTGTATCATAGCCTGCTCACATCCACTGAAGCTCTTTACAGACAGTTTAAGTCAAGGTGTGGTCACAGGACTTCAGGAGAGTGGATGGAGCATCAAAGCCTGACAAGACAGTTGCTGGTACCTACTACTAAATGTTCCCTAAAAGTAACACTTGAGTTTGTGGTCTTTCTAAATGTGCCTTCTACCAACCCCACTAGTTTTCAGTACAGTTCTAGCAAACTTGTTGCCTTTAGGATGCTTCAGAGAATATACAATAAAATTTAGACTGTTTACAGTTTAACTAGGTAATTTTGCTACTTCCCAACTCCACTAGTTGGGAGCTCTCTGCTAGCATCCAGACATAATCATGCTATGTCTGGTTCCTGTGGTAGTGTCAGAGCTACAAGTAGAGACTACTTTCAGTTCGTCATGGAAGTTCTATTCATAGATATTTACACACAGTACCTAGTTACCTCTTATGTTCTAAAAGTGCCTGAACATTCAAAGGTAGTTCACCATTTCATTTAAAGCTGTGTTTGCAATCATCGCAAGATATGGAGAAGAAGAAAGCAAGTGTTTATGATATGGGGTTTTATACAAGAAACAAACAAATTTGAGAGTTTTGGTTTGGTGGGTTTTTTTTTAGTGCAATGAGAAGTAATTATTAAAGAATGAATTATTGGTGTATATTGTTGCAAATACAGAAGATTTAGGAATTGATGACTGATTTACTTTTTATGGGAAGGCATATTTTCTTTTGCAATATCTGGAACACACATAATGCACATAGTTGGTTGGATGCAGATTTCAAGTGCAGACCTTTTGACAGTAACCTCGACCCATATATGAAGGAACTAAATTTGCGGAGTGAGATTGGGGTCATTTAGCCTCTGTGATAATTTATTTCTTGTTCATTGCTAGGCAGATGCTGCCAAGTACAGTGTGTCAGATATCATGTTCTCACCATGCAATGTTTTATTGGTGTCTGCCTGCTAAATCTATTCCACATAATATTTTGGGCTGTTTTCTAAGTAAAGTTCCGAAGAGATAAGACAGTCTGGTGCTCTCATCTTCCTCCCTGCTGACTTTCTGTTGCATATTAATTAAAAACATTCCTTAAACACAACTGGAACATTCCATTAATAGCATTCAAACAACATTATTTTATAATCTTTTGATAGCATTTAGCCATGGGCAAATTTGGAATTTTATAACATCTCTTTCAACAGACAAATGAGTCTTACTGGGATGATGTAAAACAGATTGCTGTTCATTTAAGGTGTGAGAAATTATGTATTTTCCAGTTATTGAAGTGTGCAGTGAAGTAAATAAGAGGAAGAGTCACTTGGATTTAATAGTATATGCTAGTTGCTGCAAGGCTAATTCATAGAAAATTATTATGTTGATGAAGATATAAACAAACTAGAGCACACTTTCACTTTGGTGCTCTCTTGTTTTCCTGTATTTATTAAGCTGAAACCTGTGACTTGTATGACAGTTTAAGAGAGAATAGATGTAATTTTTGAGGCAAGGTCTCTTCTGGATTTACTACATAATTCCTCCATATTAGTACTGTCCTGCTATAAACCAGTCATAAAGATAGTGCCCAGTAGATGCGTCTTAGGAATGGGAGAGCAACCTTCACACAAAGAATATTTGTCACAGCTTTGATCCAGGCCTGCAGATGTACCCTTCCTTTGCAGAAGAGGAGAGAGTTGCATTACGCATGCATTGTGACAGAGCTGGACTCTCTCTGTGCAGAGACTGTCACAGATTGTACAGCTCAGAGCAGTTGCTCTAATTCATGTTGAGTTTATGGAGGTCAGCCTTTGGCTGGGAATCAGAGGATTTGTCCTGACATTGCACCTTTCCTGTGTTCTCAACCAGAAGTAGAGCAGAGAAAAACTGCATTTGTATTAACTGTAGAAGAATTTTCTGAAGATGTCCTAGAGGGCAATAAATCAGATGTGCTATTGATTTTGTAGAAAATACAGCTGCAAAGCAGGTGTAAGGACTTTAATAATCAAAATCATTAGCTTTAAGCCTGAGATAATTTAAACTTTGAATACTCAAAGAGATGAGCAAACAAGGCAAATTATCTAATGAGTGCACAACTTAGATATTTGCTTTGTGTTATTCCTGAAATACCTGATCAGGAAAATGGGCCAGTGAATATAATGTTCAGTTGGGTTGAGTTTGCTAGGTAAAAATTTGGTCCTATTGTTCTGTCCATTCCAGCTGGAGGACAGGACAGAAGGAGTGGCTCAGAATAACTATAACCTAATATCTCAACTTTGTCACTTGACCAGTAATAAAAGCTAGGTGCAGGCAATACTTAAAAAGTAGGTCTTTAATTCTTTTCTGAATTCTGTGTAATATCAAAACTGTGTTTTCTCTTTTTATATTAACTCTATGTTCAATATCTAGTTATATTTTAAATTAATAAAAATGAAAGCCCACTCATCATAATGTTTGTTGGAAGTGCTGCTTCCTTGTGTATCTTAGCATCCAGGCTTAAGAGAAATAAATGAGTCAGTTAAACAGCCTCGAGTTTTCCATAAGCCTGTCACAGAGCTGGCTTCACTTTCAGAAGATGGTGGCTAATTATGACTACAACACAGACAATAATAAAGAAATAGCTTCACCCTCTACTCCCTTCAAAATGGAGACCTTTTCTCAAATAATGTTTTCCATCTGTTCTGAGATTTCACCAAGCTGCTGGATCAGGGAGACAGAAGTGAGAAGTTTGACGTCTCTGCAGTTTGATGTTCTCATTGTAATGTGAAATGAGGGGAGAGTTTATTGCCTTAGGCTGAGGAAATCGATAGAATATGCAGGACACTTATTTGGCTTGTAGGCTATAGCGGCAATGTTTCTGGCTTGAGTTCTCATGTAGGATATATGTTTTTATCACATGAATGAGAGAGCAGGATCACTTTCTAAAATGTATATTTTGCATTAAACAGCTATGTACGTAGGTAGAACTTGCAGAGATACAGAAAGTACTTTTTTGAAATCTTTGTTACAATTTAAGACTTGTGTGGTTTCTTTAATAGATAGAAAATATTTGTGAACCTTTGAATGCTGACAGTATGCTGCAACTTATTTTGTTGTTTTTTGTGGCTTAGAGGGTGGCTTTGTACTAGATGGCATAAAAAATGTTCACCCTTGTAAAAAAGTTTGATAATTTTCAAATAACTGTCTTGAAAATAGAAATTATTAACAATTAGTAGAATTAAATCCTAAATTAATAACTCTGAGTCTTTTTAAGAGAGCAAACTGTATGGAGAGGATAAGTAAAATGGATGTATATGTTAGAATTTTCATTTGAACCCCATCCTATGTGGACAAAATATCCTGGATGTCTGGATAGTTATGGCCTATATTATATTGTATATCAGGACTGAAATGCCAGCGTATTTAGAGAAATGTCTTCTAGCCACCCACAGCATTTCAGGCTTTTGTGACCTTATTACCATTTCTCTCTTCATGAAAGCTGGTCATGAAAGTGCACTCAATAGATCTCTTACCATTATCCAGCTTGTTTCCTGTGATCTTCTTAAAAGAGTTAGGGAGAATTCCTAGCTGGGAAATGAATCTTAGGGTTAATGCAGTCTATCTTATCTCAGATCCCACTGGGAGAATAGGCTTTCTGTAATTCAGCTGCAGGTTATCCCTTCTTCGTGCAGACAAGATGGATGGGGAGATAGAACTGCTTCTTTAAAACAAAATAAAAGTGACAAGGGTAGCTTTTGGAAGACAAGAAAAAATTTGAGTCCAGTTTGGCATATCAGCAGAAAGGTTTGGGTGTAATGAATGGGACATTTTTGGGAATGATTGCTTTATATTTGAAGGAATAGATTCAGAGAAATATGGAATCCACATTATTGAAAGTGATAAAACCATGTTGTCAGGGTCTAAATGTAAAACCAGGTTCTGCCTCATCCCCCAGTCATTACATCTGTTAGCTATCTCCTGATTAAATAAAAGCTCTTTTAGATTTAGTAACTTTGCTCTGGATATTGTGGCATCACTGTGCATGTAATGGTTTTAATAAATTTCATTTATAGAACTAAACAGAAAAGCAATCACTGGCAGAGAGGGCTCTGGCTGCAATACATTAACTCTTTGAAAACTCATTGCCAGCCATCATACATATTGAACCTTACCTATAGCACTACAAACAACGGCAATTAATAATTGTGGATTTAGTTTGGGTATTTTGTTTTTAACTGGAATATATAAAGTAACTCCATGGTGCCTACAGCTAATCATACAAAATTCTGACTTCTTTCCCTTTGAAACTGTGGTGAGAGTAGTTAGTTTTCCACAAAAGTAGAATCTCTTATGGAAAGTAATTTTACGGCAACATATAAATCCAAGTCCTGTCTTTTTTTCCAAAAATTCCAAAGGAAGAATCAGATGTATTAAAATCTTTGGAAGATAAGAGCAATCTGAAAGGACCACGCAATAGTTGGCCTGTGCACAAGAGTTTGGACCTGATCTGGAGCTGCTGACTGTAAGCTTACAGATCTTCACATCTGTACTTTAATTTATTTTCAGGTACAAAAGAAAGGCTCTAGATCAAATAAACACATTTTTGGTAGTAAAAGGTAGGTTTTGTATGATCCTAGTGAATGGCTGTTAAGTCCACTTTGTGTAAATCTACAGAGCATATGTACTGTGCTAACTTTCAGCTGCTTGGCTCTAAACTCAGACTGAAACAGGACAGATGTGTAAGTCTGGAGGCTGCCAGCTCAAATTCTTCATGTTGGCCAAAAGCTTAGTGTCATGTGTGTATGGAACACGTTATATTGTGTGTGCTGCAGATAGAAGGGAATACATCTACTAGAGCAGAACCATCATTTTAAGAGTAGCTTCATCAAATTATGACAGCAGGAAATTGCAAGATCTCAGTAACTCTCATTCTGTGCTGATGTTGTATAGCAATAACAGTGGAAACAGCCCTGGCACCAGGCCCATTTTGCATGTATCAAGAAATCAACTCTCTTATCTGATTGTTTCTTCAAAAATTTTGGAGAGGGGGAAAAAAACAAATTATTTAGAAATCAGTTTTAGGGAATATGAAAAGAGAAAGCAAATAGAATGTATGTAAGAGACTTTAGTGTTCTTTATTTTTCCTCTCAGGTTCAAGAAACAGTATCTGTGTAAAAGAGATCTTCACTTCTCTGTCTCCTTTCTTCATGTACATTTCCTCTTTGCCTTCCTTTGTGTGTTGCATTTTCAGGGATAAAAGAATATTTATTTAAAGTAAAGTACCTCCTAGATTTGAAAGGGGAATTTTACCCTTGAAGAGTTTGATTGTGTGCATGGATAATATTGATTTCTTTGGACTTGGACACAAAAATCTGTACTCAGGCCAAATCACTTTCTGTGCTATCATGGAACAATAATGCAATAATGAAGCTTAAGTGCTGCATAGTTACGTCCGTTGGGAATGATGAAAACACTGTACTTGCCTTTATTATCACTGCTATATTACACCTTGCTTCCACTGATGACAACAGATAATTGTGTAGCTTACTTGCATTTAGTTAAGCTGTTGGCATCTACCTGTAAAGCTCAGAATGATTCTGCAACAGGAGCCAGCTTCTCAGAGAGTTCTCCAGTGGGAACGGTTCTGATTGAATTATAGTGTTAGGGAATTAATATTTTTTCCCCACATAAAATTTGCTTCAACATATTTGGAGCACTGTGTTCTGCAAAAAGTTACTTCTTGTTTGATATTACTGTCTTTTTACGTCATTTTTGAAGAAAGAGATAAAAATGACCATGAGAATAGTACAGATCAAGTGCCTCTCCATTGACATTTGTGAGCTGAGTTAAACCTAAGCAGCAGAGTATGACTTAATTTTAGGGAAGCGTCTTGGGAAGGAGAAGCAACAGAAATCAGGAGGAAAAGCAATAGAAATAGGAAGGAAAATCTACTTTATCCGTTCAGTGGTCAATTCTAACGTCCTTGTATCTGTTTCCTTCTTACGGCTCCCAGAATGCTAAAATACGTTGCTTGGCAGTCTAACTCACTTTGTGACTTTGGAAGTCATCTTGTTATCTTTTTAAGAATAGGAAGTTAAAGTGCATTTTATTGAATTACACACTAGAAGTAACATTTGTTCTGCTCTAATCAAGGTCAGAGTTGGAGATACTTCAGTTTGCTGCTTTGAAGTTCTTTATTTTTTAGAAATTCAGTGTGTACAATTAAAGATCTCTTAAATACTTTTCTCACTTTTTTTGGGAAAAAAATCTTAGACTCTATAATTTTCATGTCAGTGAAAAAAATGAGAAAAGAAAGGTTGATTAAGAAGAGGGGAAAAAAAAATCACCTCTTTCCTTCTCCAAGTTTGAGTTCCTCGATCACAGTTTTTTTTATCCTTTCAATGCGTTATGCTTACTTTTAAGTCAAAGGTAATCTTGCTGCTGTCTCTGTGGCAAAGCAGGTCCTTTTATGGCAAATCTGACTGCAAGCTCACCAACCAGTAAGGTTTGACTAGAAGATAAGATTAACTAAAGTAGTGCTTTGTGGATTAGATACTTTGGCAAATATGTGCTCTTTTAATTATTTCCATTACTTTTCCTCTTGCTCTTCCAGTTCTATATCAAGCATTCAAGAAAATTTTTAACTTTCAGTTCTTTTATGTGAGTAATACACTACAAATATGTAATGAATACTGTGGTATTGGACAGATCTTATAGTCCAAGCTGTAGTTAATTTTGCTTTCTTCCTCTTATCAACAAGGAATTGGAAACAACAGTAAACAACCAGTGACTGCTCTGGTTTTCAGGAACCTAGAAAGAGCACCAGAGAACTAGCACAGCTTTGAGGGACAGTCAGTAGAGCTGTTCGAAGGAGAGTTCCTTTGAACAGTGGATCTCCTCTGACTTCAACATCTGTAGGTGCCAAGCTACTGCTCTAATGCCTAGAAATCACTGCCGTAACTGCAAAGGTCATAAGGATCCAGGCTGGAGAAATGCAGTCTAGAGATTCACAGTTCCCTATTTTGTGTCTGGGTAAAACAACTAAAAAGTGGATGGGAAAAAGAGCCTATTCTGAATTTACACTCATTTGTCATCTGCAGGGCATGCACAGCTTTATAAAATGCAGGAACAAGGCCCTTAATTAACAATTTGGTAAGTATATGAATAAGCCAACAATGTCTTCAGAAAGTGGTGGATGGAGGCATGGGGGAAAGGAATGTGAAAGGGGCAGCGTACGTGCAAAGGTCCTGTAGCAAATTGCAGCGCTTTGGATGCATATATACAAGTTGACTTGGATTCAGTCTGAAAGTGCAGAGACAGTCTTCGACCTTTTCAGCTGTTTCAAATGGAGTTGCAGTGTGACAGGGGTGTCGAGAAAAGATTCACTGTGGCAAAGAGACATGCTTTGCCTATAGGCAGGGTCAATAGGCCAGCAAAGTCAGCCCAAAGCTTGTCAGAAGTGATTACATGTCAAAACCAGCTCTTGGGTGCTATTTATTGCACCTTTTAAACAGTATTTTATGGTGTGTGTCTCTTGTGCTAGAAATACAGAAAAAAAGAAGGTTGGTTGTGAAGTGTTTTATTCCATGATGTTGCTATGCTGACAGGGCTAATAGAAGCTTTGATTTGAAGTTTCTAATTTTCTTGTGGAATAAACCATCAGGGAAACAATACCTCATGTTTTGATTTATTTTTTTTTTTCTTTCTGGATCAAGACCAAAAAAGCAGTCATCAGCACTTCATTTCATTTCTTTTTCTTTTTTGTGAGTCCTCCTTTTCTGTTCTCATATCCTCCACTTGTCTGTGTTGTCTAGGTGTTATCTCACTTTGTCAGGGAGGACTGTAAATTTTTTAAGTCACTTGGAATGGATTGAGCTGCCAGGTTTAACTCAGTCAAAAAGAATTGTTCTCCATTTTTGATAGTCTGAATAGGATTGTATCTTAATGAAGTAAGAAGTAACACATTAATAAAACTCTGGCCTAGGAAGCCTCTGTCATTGTGGGTGTTCTCTAAACAGATTACAGAAACAATAGAAGGGATAGAGGGATAACATGAGGGACTTCACAGCTTTTTCTAATAATCAGCAGCTTTAGTACTGACTACAGAACTGCAACTGAGTCAGAATATGTTTAATTTGTCAAATATAGCTGATAATTATTTTAATATTATTTTCTAATTTTTGTAGTAGACTCAAGAACTCCTAAATTACTTCCCAAGGTTTGGGATATCTTTGAACTAAATCATGCAGTTATGAGGCACTTAGCTTTTGTTGGAAGGGAGAGCACAGCTTCTACAATTACAGCCACTACTTGTTTTCTGGGATTTATCTACCTTTTAATTACAATATAGTTTCTATCTGGAAACATTTTTTTTCCTTGATGCTATCTATTTCTGTTGTCTGTTTTATAAGGGAGTTGAAAGTAATGAAGACAATATGCAATGTGAAGTAAGCCATACTTCACACTACTCATCAGATTCTTCTGGTATTACTGAAGTCTGGCATCATCCATGTATTTAGGGCTAAAGTATGTTTTATGTGAGCAAATAATTTTGTAGTCCTTATTGCTACCCATTTCTCCATGTCTCCATATGCCAAGGTGGCTATGCTCTTTGTGTGTTGCCTGTGATGATAGGGAGAACTGGAAAAATAGAATTAACATAAAAACTTGTAGCATTTGCTCATTTTTTAGAGTGCTGAAATGAATGAGAGTGGATTACATAACATATTCTGAGAGTGTTTCCAGTGCTACTGAGAAGACCTGTAAGAAGATATTTTCATTTGCTTAGTGTGTGGGAGTGAGGCAGCAAGAAGGGAAGGACTAGTCTAGATCTGATCCCCTAATTCATAAAACAAACAAGAAGTTTTTGAGCTGCAGATCTGAGGAAATTTTTTTCTTTGTTCATGGTGGGGGGGAAAAAGAAGTTAGCACGACCGACCTTTTAACTCCTCTTCTAAGGGCTTGTAGAGAATGCAAGTGCTTTATTACTCTGTTCTGGGTCTGACTGTGCAAATGCTGGCTTTCTCTCCTCTTGGTTGTAAATTGTTTCCAGTGCATAATATTTATCCAAGTGCTGATTATTTAAGCTGAGTCACTGAGTTGTCATCATGTGGTACTTTCTGTTATTTAACTGCAAAAGTTTGAAGTATTTATGTGATTATTTTAAAAAAGAAAAAAATGTTTATGTGACCTTCTGCAGTCTGACTCTGAAATTCACTATGAGCGAGTTTCCCAGTGAGGACATGCTGTGACTACCTCCTGCTTCATGCCATCTCCAGCAGCCTGCAGGAAGTATCCTCTACCATGAGGTGACTTCAGTTGTTAGAAATAGGCTGAACATTCCAAGGTAGTGTCTTGACCCTAGCAGAATCAGAGTAGGGAGCAATCATACAAGCAGATCAGATGTGTGTTGTAGAACTGGTAGGCTGTGGTCAGGGAGCTTCAAGACCATAGCTACAGAGGAAAGAAAATGCTTGTGGGAGTTTGTGTCCTTCCCCATTCAGCCTGATTTGCTCATATCCTAGGCTATATGGGAAGGTATTTCTGTGTAGTTCAGAGACTGATTTTGAAAATCTCGGAAGCTTCCTAATTGAGATATTTAAAACTTGCCCTTCAACTTTCTACCCAAGGAGCTGTGTTGCTTGTCTTTCAGCTTAGTAGAGTGCAGTACCCTCCTGCCAGCTCCAGTTCAGGGACTCATGGGAAGTTCCTCATGCTCCTGAGCTTTGTGCTTGAGATATCAAGATTCAGTTTGTCAGCAGCTCTGTTTTTAAAATAACATCAAACTTACTGTACTTTCTTAATATTTCAAACCAGCATTAGTTTCTCTGCATGAGTACTTGGTTATTTATATGTAAACTAATTAATGAGTTAGATGACAGGAAGATGATAAAGACCAATTGACTCATGTAAGCAAGCTGCACTCATTTGTCAAGCAATTGTAACAAACATCTACATTGACTTATGCCTGATCTAGGAGTTTTCAGGAGATCCCAAATATAAGATAGCAGTAGATCTATACATATGTCTTTGTTCCTTGAAATTGCTTTCTCAGGCAGCTGTGAATCTTGGAGGAAGCAGATTTTACATTGCAGAAGCTATTGCTTCTGTGTTGCTTACCACAATTAGTGGCTGTGGGCTCCTTAAGGAAACTTGTAAAGTTACTGCACTTACTGGCTCTGCTTCACTTCACAGCTGCCATCTGTAGGAGTGTAGCTCAGAGGCTCTCTGAGGAGAAAGTTGATATCTGGCTCTGCAGTGGAGAGAGAGTTGAAGAAATCTTTATGGAATTTGATAATTTCAGGGGAAAAGACAGTGCACCCTGAAACTTCACAGTTGGGTTTTTTATTCTCTTGAGTGTTTATGTCTTTCTTGAACTGTCAAACTAGAATTTGGGTCTTTTAAATGAACAGGACAGTTTGTAGTGTTCAATCACAGCATGTAGAGAGCAGTTGGGATCAAATATCTTACTTATACTGTGATTGGTATCTCAATCTGTCCATCATTTTCGCAAATTGTTTTTGTTTTATTCGTATGAAGGATGGGAAGCCTATTTTTGGACACATCATGCACTAAAATATTGCCTGGCTCCTCTGTTGCCTTTACACCCTGTGGGGCTTAAAGACTTTCATAGCCACATAAGTAAGTGAGGAGGATAACCAGTAATCTGTTCAGTATCCAATCCAAAACATCAGCATTGGTTTTTGCTCCTAAAACCAAAAAATAGCAAACATAAAGGACTGAGTGTGAATCTAGTTGAAAATTTAGGGCAGAGGGGGTCAATGTGAATGGTTTGAAAGGTGGTTTCAGATGTTTCTTAACGGGGGGGACAATTGTTGGAAGGATCAAACTGCAGCTGAATTTATTTGGCTTTCAATAGGGGATAGTATTTCAGATAGAAACACCTAATTGGTGGTATACAGTAAAAGTGACACAGTAAAAATGTCTGGCCTGTGTGTTAATTGCTCTGTCTGAATTAATATAGCTATATTATTTATTGGAATACAGTAATCAAACCAGCTGCTGACTGTTACAAAGGGGAGTCATTTCAATTAGCAGACATTGCTCCCAGAGGGGCAGTAAGGAGAAGTAAGCAATAGATGTGTGCAGGTATTCAAGGAAAAAACTGTAAATGACAGAATGGGTCATTCTTGCACCTGATTGAGATATAAAAAGGCTTGCACTTCATAGAGAGTTTGTGATCTTCAGGGTGGTTTTTTTTATGCATCCTTTGTCATATAGTTTAGTGAAATTTCTTATTGGCAGGTGGTCCATTAGAATTAGCAGCAGACATCTTTACTTCCCTGTGGGTGGAAATCAAATGCAATAAAGCCTAATCAGTCTTACTTCATTCTGAGTTCCTGAAACAGGATTCACTTTCTGACTCTGAGAGCAGGCAAGTGAATTTATGTCTCCTATTACTTGGTCATGTAACATTTGCAAAGCAGTGCATGCTGCATGTCTCACATTGGAGGTGATTCTCATTTACATCCACATTTATGTTTGAGGGGTTGAGACTGAGAGATGTGGAGTAGTGTGCAGGGCTTCCCCAAGTGCAGGAGGCTTATTTGCTTTCTATTCCTTCCTTTTCCCATTAAAAATTTCCAAATGCAAGAGAATTCTTGATCCACCTAGAATCTGTGTTCCTGGCTTAATTTTCAGTCTCCTAAATGAGTGAAAAATATAACCCTACAATATTTTGTGGCTGATGTAAGGTATTTTTTGTCAATGTAACTGGGAAAAAAAGCAAACAAACATGTGAAAGCTGTTGCCTCAAAGTGTTGTTCTCTATGTCAGGAGATGGATAAACTGTGAAGAGCTGGCTCTGAGAAACATCCAGGAACAGGTTGAGAGCCTGTGGGTAAAACTTAAGGAGTAAACCCAAAAAGGTCAGCTTGTGGTTGGGGTCTACTATAGGCTGACTGATTAAGGGGAGCCTGTTTAGGAGTCCTTCTTGCTTAAGCTACAAAAAGCAATGAGCTCGTCAGCCCTTGTCTTGATGGGTGATTAAAATCCCCCAGATATCTGCTGGAGGAGCAATAGGCTGCAAGCAATCCAAGATTCCTGGAGTTCATAGAATCATTCAGTTAAAATAAGAATCCTATGACTATACAGATTTGCTCAAAGTGAATTCAAATACCAAATGCAGTCTGGAACAACATGCGATAGGATTAAGAGCAGTTTTATTGTGGTGAAATTTGATTGAGTTGTTCCTTATCAAGCTTCACTTGATTGTTTTCCTGTAATTTCCTCAAACCTTGCAATCGATCAAATCAATGGCTTAAAAATATCAACAAAGTAGTATTCGAGTTATCAAAATATTGTCATCATGAATTTAGAACAGAAGAGGAGCCATTTAGAAACTTTGGCTGGATAGTTGAAATGTCATACTTCTTCCAAAGTGCTGCTTAGTTGGAAAAAAATAATATTGTTATATGCAAAGCTTTGGTTTGGCAAAATATTTAAGGATTAGACTGGGATCAGGAAATTTTGCTATACCAATCTGTTGGGAAAGCTGGGGAGGAACAGACACTTAATTCTAAAAAAAAAAACAACTAAAAAATTAGTTTCTTCATTAAAAGAGAATAAAAAATAATATAATCCAAACTAAAATAAATCAAAAAAATTACAAACCAGATAAATCAGCATTTCACTGTGCTGTCTAGTTTAGTGTTAAAAGGAAGTAATAGTCAAACAGTTTTATCAAATCAGTATTTGGTGTAATTTCTCCTTAAACTAATAGTAGTGCTAATTAATTCAGCATATGAAAAAATTATAGTTCTGTGATTTTATTATATCAGCTCTCCCAAATTCTAATTTCAATTTATCAGTCTGGAAATAATAAAAAAAAAAGGCAAAATCAAGGGTGTGGCAAGGTTGGGTTTTTTTTGGTGGTGAGATATTTGTGTATTTTTTGGTTGGTTGGTTTGGGTTTTTTAATGTAGGCTTTTTTGTTGAGAGGTTGGAGATAAATTTTTCAGTGTCCTGGGCAGACAGTAAAATTAAAAATAACATTTAAAGAATAAAGCTCCTGTTCATCAAGAGTTCTTGTAACAAGACTTCAGGATCTAAGACTTCAAAACATTTGCAGTGCTAGGTGTATGCTTTCAATAGGTTTGTATTACACATTTTTGGGGACTGAAAAATCCCAATGATTTATTAAATGAAATGCAGTATTCTTTAAATTCTTATTTTCATACTTTTCATGTTGCCATCACTGGGTTCTTCTCAACAGTCTCATGTGTGACAACTCTACGTAGCTACTATCCTCAAACACAAGTGACAAATTTCTTGGGGTTTTGAAATAGTTGCATCAATTGATCTTATGGTGTATGGAGCTAAGTAGGTGATTAGCAAAGGAAGAGAAAATAAAGTATTAAAATATTCAGTGACTTGAAGTACCTTGGAAATCTAGCTTTTATGGACAGGCTTATGTTCTTTCTGCCAGTTTTCTCTTTGCAAATTTCCAGTATTCTGATTGCATCAAAGTGCTACAGTAGCTACCAAGATAACTTCGAAGGTCATCTGTAGAAATAGTCCTGGACTTTTTACATAATTTGTATATCTAACAAAGAAGGTGTCTTTTCATGATTCCTCTCAGGTTAATTATTCTGATTAGCTTTTGCAATAAGCTGAAGAATAATGGCTTTTCCTTAATGGATATTTTCTTCTTACTCTGATTTAACCATCTTCTTTTGAAACTACTTTTTCATCAAAATGGGACATATAATAAAATGACAGTTTAAGGTATATACCAGTGCATTTCAGAAATCTGTCAGTGCATGACTAAGTGACTCACTCAGAAAGCAAAAAAAAAACCCAAACCAAAACCAAAAGAGAACAAAAATCCCCACCTGCGTTAGTTTGCAGTAAATGAGTAATAGATTTATAGCTTGGTTTTAATGGCAAAAAATATAGACTCCTAAGATTTTGGTTGGAAAGAATAGTCAATCTACTCAGGAGCTAGGAGAAAGTAAACTTTTTGCATAATTTCTTTTGCAATTCACTTGCTGCCAAGAGGAAGAGAAGTGTCTATTTCTGTTACAACAGTGTTTTAGCAGACTCTCAGTCTCTGAAGTTTTCACCTTGGAAAGTATAGCTTACTAGAGAGAAGGGAGCATTTGCCCCTTTGTTTTTTCTGTTCTGTGTCATAGTGACAATTTTTCACTCAGCTAAAGAGTGAAAATAGCTAATGCTGTGTAAAACCCAGAAATTTTAAACTAAAGCTTTCATCTTCTAAAATTCTTGTAAGCACAAAAGTAACCCTTAAAAGCATAGTTATTTTTCCTTGCATATGACAATATGCACATTCCTTGTGACCGTGCCAAGGAGAAATTTGAAATGTCTTTTATGACACTTTCTCAGCAGTTTCTGCTATTGCTTAACAGCTTTTTTTTCAGATAAATTCAGCTTTATAAACAAAAATTCAAGCTTTAATAATGATCCAAAAGGAATCCTTCCTGTTGTCCTCAGAAGGCTTGACTTTTCTTTTACCAACTTGCTTATCTTTATTAATCAGGCTGTAATAGTTCTATACGAATGAGGACTGGTAGAAGAAAATCAAAACAAAACAAAACAGGTGAGGGGAGGGAAAGCTTCCTGAATGCCATATGGTTAGTGATGGAGGAATTATATTTTACTTTGCTGGATCAAATTGGGAGATTTGTACAAACTTTGAAAAGGAAAGTTATGCTTTCTAGTAGCCAAAGATAGGATTTACTGTCACAATGGTTTTGATAATTAGATATATGAGCTACAGCGAGTTGACTGAAATCCTGTTTAGAGTTGAAGAGAAGTCCCTGCATCAGGGCAGTTCACTACCTTTGGATAGAGCACACTTAGATGTCTTAGCTTTAGGCTGGCAAAGTTGGGTCTGATAAGTCCCATCAGCTACATTATATATTTCACAGGGTTTTGCCCTTTGTCCTGAATCCTCTGAAAATAGTAATAGTATTTCACTAGTAGCATAGAAGGGTGTGATGCCACAGAAAGAAAAAGTGGTGTTTGTTGTTTGTTTGGCTTGGTTCTTAGGGTTTGGGTGGTTGCTTTTTTTAGGGGTTTTTGTTGTCTTTTGGTTTTGGGGTTTTTGTTTGTTTGGTTGGTTATTTTTTTGTCCCATCCATGTTTAGAGGTTGCATTACATAAGCAGAAGAATTCTGTCTAGAGAGGATTTTTTTTTTCCTGCAGGTGTCTAATGATATGTGAGAGTAGAATGGCAAAAGGGGAGTGGGAAGGAACAGGTAGCTATTCCTTCTGTACTGGATATCAAGTATTGTGACACTATGACTATCCTACGGTAATGCTGTAGCTCTCTCTTCTGTTTTCTGCCTGTGCTGAGTCTCCTCACCCATTTCCTCATGTCTTGGCTTATACTACATAGACTGTATGCTCTTCAATATCTGTTCCGTGGACAAGAACCCCTTTTTCATGTGCCTGCAAGGTATTCTCCTAGTCCCTAGGTACATGAGCCTGGGTACTCTAAGATGACTGAGCTCTATCACATTCCTTGGTAATGCCAAAAACTATTTTTTGCGATCACAGAGGCAAAACAGGGCTGTCAACTCTGCCTCTTCAACTGCTTCATGGAAAAAGATGAAAAAACAGCGAAGAAGCATTATAGGAATAGGTGTTCTTGTTGCCAGTATCATGGATGTTGTCACAGAACAGTGATAACTATCTAGAAATTATATCAATTTTATTTGGTACTGCACACATTTAGAGTTATGATATTGTGTTTTTCATATGTTGAGCCATATCTGAATGATTTTGGTTCTTTGCTCTCTCTTCATCAGTCCTGCCCAACAGTAATTAAGCTCCAGTTGGCTTTCCCAAAGGCAGGGGAGTTTAAATATCAGTAATTTGATATGACCTGTTTACTGATCTCTGCTGTTAGCTGAGTTGAAAGCGAAATGTTTTAATTAAAACGATTGGCAATAAGTTGGTATAATGCCATAATTTGCACTGGGCCTCTTCTAGAAAATGACTTAACCTCTGCCTCTGTTGCTAAGGCAACTAATGGACATAATTGTAACTGGGTGTATATAGACAGCAAGTGGAGGGCTTAAAGCTTTTTCAAATTGCTGGGATATGATGATGTTAAAAGATGTTAGTAAAATATATCCAGAAGTCTCTTCCATATTTCAAGTTCAGTGTTCACATTTTGCCTTCTGGTACTGTTTCATGTTTCAAAACCTTCCAGTTTGGACTCTAAAATCTCATGACATCATATTTAAGTTCATTAGTGCAGCAGTGTATGTATAATAACTTGCGATATAATCTGGAAATGGCAATGGCTATTCTACTGGGATTTGGAATAATGTGTTTGATGGAATCTTATCACTGATCTATATTGAATCAGCAAAGAGTTAAGAATTAGATCATACATTATAAAGTATCCTGGATTGCATTTTTAGACAAAAAAATCACAAACCCCACTTTTTTTTCCTCCTTCATTTGCTAAACCTTAAGGTTCGTAATGAACCTGGGCCCTGTGATAAAATGGGGAAGAGAGCTTAATTGGTTCCCTTGATGTGAAGCTTGTCACTACCACCCATGTGGAATTGGATGGGGTCTTCTAAATAACATTTAGACTCTATACTTTCTAATTTGCAGTTTCCATCCAGTGGAACATAAAATTGAATGTTTAATACATTGTTCCTCCATTGGAAAATACTCACAACTGGAGTCCAAAAAAATTAGAATGGTTGCTGAGAGAAAACAAACATGCCTTTTATGAGGACATAACCAGGTGGATTGATGAGGGTAGGGCAGTGGATGTGGTTTATCTTGATTTCAGTAAAAAGTGTGACACTGTCTCCCACAGCACCCTTGCAGCTAAACTGAGGATGTGTGGTCTGGCTGAAGGGGTAGTGAGGTTGATTGTGAACTGATTGAAGGACAGCAGTAAGAGAGTTGTGGTCAATGGGATGGAGTCTAGCTGGAGGCCTGTGTCTAGTGGAGTCCCTCAGGGGTTGGTACTGGGACCAGTACTTTTCAATCTATTCATTAATGACCTGGATGAGGGAACAGAGTGTGCTGTCAGCAAGTTTGCTGATGACACTAAACTGGATGGAGTGGCTGACACACCGGAGGGTTGTGCTGCCATTCAGCGAGACTTAGGCTGGAGAGTTGGGCAGAGAGAAACTTAATGAAATTCAACAAGGCCAAGTGTCGAGTTTTGCACCTGGGAAAGACCAACCCCATGTATGAGTATAGGTTGGGGACTGACCTGTTGGAGAGCAGTAAAAGGGAAAGGGATCTGGGGGTCCTGGTGGATGGAAGGATGACCATGAGCCAGCAGTGTGCTCTTGTGGCCAGGAGGGCCAATGGGATTCTGGGGTGGATTAGAAGGGGTGTGGTTAGTAGGTCAAGAGAGGTTCTTGTCCCCCTTTACTCTACCCTGGTGAGGCCGCATCTGGAATCTTGTGCCAAGTTCTGGGCCCCTCAGTTTAAGAAGGAGAGGGAACTGCTTGAAAAAAGTCCAGGGTAGAGCCACTAAGATGATGAAGGGGCTGGAACATCTTCCTTCTGAGGAAAGGCTGAGGGAGCTGGGTCTTTCTAGCTTGGAGAAGAGGAGACTAAGGTGTGACCTCATTTATGCTTTTAAATATGTGAGGAGTGAGTGTCAGGAGGATGGTGTCAGGCTCTTCTTGGTGATGCCCAGTGACAAGACAGGGAGCAATGGTTGTAAGCTGAAGCATGGGAGGTTCCATGTGAATACAAAAAATAATTTTTCCCAGTGAGGGGGACGGAGCACTGGAACAAGCTGCCCAGAGAGGTTGTGGAGTCTCTTTCCCTGGAGATATTCAAAACCCATCTGGATGTGCTTTTGTGTGACCTGGTCTAGGGAGTCCTGCTCTGGTGGAGTGATTGGACTGGATGATCTTTTGAGGTCCCTTTCAACTCCTAACATTCTGTGATTCTGTGATAAGGGTGATACATGCAAATCAAGGATGACAAAGTGTAAGGAGGAATCCCATGTCAGGAGCACCAGTCTCTAGATTAGCTGTCGAGGGTCAAGGCTGGGCTGACTGCCAACCCGATGACAGACGCTTCCCTCTTACCCCCCTTGCCCTCCCCCACAGGAAGGGAAAGGGGATAAGAGAGAGACAGAGAGACTTGTGGATTGGAAAATAAAACTAAAACTACTTTAATCATAACGATAATGTTAAATGAAATATATACAAATATGTACAGAACCCAATACCAAACCCATACCTCCCTTGATGGTAACTGCGTCACCACTGATACTGTGGCAGTAGGCCTCAGCAGACAAGTCCGGCTCAGGGGCTGGATCCTGGTACTGGATCCTGGAACGTGGGGATCACTGAAGCACAGGAAAACAATCTGGGAATCAGGAAAGGGAATCTCACAAGGGAATCAGGAATCAGAATCCCCCAAGAGAAATCTAGCAAGGGAAAAACTCCAGCAAGGGGAAAAAAAAAACTAACAAGGAAAACTCCGAATCGGGAACCAGGGAAAAAATCCAAAAAGGAAAGATCTAGCAAGGGGGAACTGACCCCCAGTTTATATATTGAATATGACGTATATGGGATGGAATACTTTAGTTGGTCAGTTTAGGGTCACCTGCCCTGTCTGCTCCTCCCTGAAGGTGCAGCCTTTACCCTGCACCCCCCAACAGGAGACACAAGATTTAGCAGTGATCTTGCTCTGCATACCAATCCCTGGTAATAAATCTAAACATTAGGCCTTATCACTGCTAGAAGCTGGCAGTGTCTGTGAAAACATGCTGCTAGTTTCAGAAAGTGCAGTTTCTTAGAGGAGCTTCAGCTAAAAAGTAAGATCACTGAACAGAACCAGTTCTGTTCTAACCCAAACCACGACAGTAGCAGATTCCAAAAAGCTTAGTGATGTGTGTAAACATGGGTCAGGGAGAGGTGGGAAGGGTCTTAAAGACAAATGACACGTGTGTACAATTACACAAGCTGGTGAAAGTCGAGGTGCAGGAAGAGGGAGGAGCAAAGGCCAGTTTTATTCCTTATCTCATAGTGTTTGGTGGTAAAAAGTGCTGGTCAGCAGAGGATATACACAGCACCAGGAAAGGGCAGAAATGCTTACTCCCCCACAGATCCCAAAGGAATAGCTGCAGTGCATCTGCACCATGATATGATGATGTGGGATGTGTCTAACCTTGCTTGCATGCTCTTAGCTGCAGTTATTTCATAGTGATTTCAGAGTATAGCCCTAGAAGGCAATTGTGCTGGAATAATTGATGTATGGGAGAAACTGCGTGATCTGGCTTCCTCAGGTCTGAAGCTCAGACTTGTCAGAAAAATCTAGAAAAAGGTGTTTAAGTTTGACTGTTTAACCAGTGTACCTTTGGGCTCCTGGCACTGGCTGGGTGTTCAGCTCCTTCTCCTACAAGTACTACTGTCTATATGCAGTTTTGCCTCACTGAGAAAGTATGTGCCATCTTCTTTACCTGACTATATTTCCGGATATGCATTTGCAATCACTTGTCTGTTGAGGATAACCTCCTCTGATATTTATTACTTTTTAAAAGGAAAATATCTTAGTTCCATTCACTTTGACTTTTGTTAGTAAAAGCCCCCAAAAGAATGATAAAATAATTGCTAATCTCAATATGATTGTTAATACGTCAACCTTCTGTACAGAAGTTCTAGTGTAGAAAGTTAACAATTGGTGCAAATATTTGTTTCAACGTGTGCCTTGTGAATTAGATAAAGAAGGACAATATCAGATAGAATTCTGGCAAAATGGGCTTCTAAATGAAAATGTTAAATGATTTTGAAAAAGAGACAGAGTATTCAATTTGCTGGAGATCATGGTTAAATTGATTTTTTTTAAAGGGAAGAATATCTGAAAAATTAGAATAGAGAAAGAAAAGTGCAAAAAGAATCCAGCTAGTAGAATTGACAGTCTGATTAAATGAACAATTTCAGTTTAAATCAATAGAACTGTGCATAAACTGTGTGCTATTTTATCTTTAGCTGTTGAAAATTGCAACATACCTACTGAAATGAAATTGTTATGTGCTTATACTTTATCTTTATTGTTACAATGAATGTCATTTACCATACATAGTGAAATGATACCAACAGATCTGTAACATATTAGTTCTGAACCGTTAGGGATATAATTCTCATTACGTGCAAGCCAGATTGTGATAACCATTGTTGAAAAGTCCTGTTCAATGCATGAAGATCACTCCAACTATATGCAGTGAGAATGCCTGTTTCACTCAGGCACCGGGGCATTTAGTTGCAATTATGTCCTTTAATCTTACATTTTAAATAGTACATCTGGATGTGACAGTGCCTGTAAAACCAAGATGAGTTGATAGCCACTTCAAAATCTGTGTAAGGATATTGCTCTTTGGCATGTAGAAACATTGTTACTTCCTGTTTAACTAAGCTAAGGAAAATGTAGGAGTCTATTCCCGTATAAAATTTTCAGTCCCATTGACTTAATAAATAGTGGCTCTGCAACATATGTGTTTTGGCAAAGCAGAGCAGAATACTAATATTTGGCAGCTTTGATTCTCCCACAGTTGTGATTTCTTCACCTTGGAAAAAAAGAGTGGATAAAGCCATTTGTATGGTACTTTTTCCCTCTTAAGGATAGAAATCCTGCATTTAGAATAATCCAGTTTCATGGTATGTAAATTGTAATGGCACAATTTGGTTTTGTGATTTTCCAGATGAAAGAACCTAAGTTTGTATCCAAAGCTGTGTTGAGGAGCACCAGTGATTGGAACAATTTGGAGACCTTTGGAAACCTATATGCTGAAGACTAACTTGAAAGGGGGTTATATTGCTATTGGTAAGCTCTGTTGCCAGTATTACATTTTCAACCTTGGAAGGGAGAAATGTACAAAAGAGCTTGAGGAGAAGGATGTAATATTCCCAGGAACAGCTTGTTTATGAATCACTCTGTGTGCATCAGCAGACAGAGAGAGAAGGAGAAAGGCTCCTCTTTTCTAGTCTCTCCTGCAAGATTTAACCTACTTCTGCATGAAAAACTGACCAGACTTTGAGTATTTCAACTTGGTGCTTCGTATTAATTCCCATCAAAACTTGTTACTGCCTAATTCTGCCTTCCTCTGCAGCTGTTTTTCTCCTAACAATTAAAACAATATTCAAATGGATTATATCATCATGGTTACATCAGTCATAGTTTTAACATTCTCTGCAGGAACATTTGAAATAGAGTAAAAGTATTATTTTGGGAGTTTTTGTTGGTTGGTTGGTTTGGTTTTGTTTTTAATGGCAGGGCAATTACAACATGGTCCTGAATATATTACACATTCTGCATTGCTCTATGGTGCAACTGGGCTATAACTGTAGGTGTCAATAACATGTTCAATTGTTCAGCAGAATGTTACAGTGCAATGTATTATGTGTATTTCAGGGGGAAGAAATCTTTTAAGAAATGACTAGCTGAAACTGTTTTGCCCTTCATTTGTTCATTACCTTAATTGGGCAAAGCTCACAGGGAACCACGTAGGAACAAATTATAGTTTATAAATACCAAAAGTGTCACAGTTTATTGAGCCCATGAATCTGGGTATTTTTCAGGTTAAAAGTAAAAGTATAGGAGATTAGCTTTTTTCTTTCTAAGAAGGTGAAAAGCTTACTTTTATGTATCTTAAGATATAATGTCTGTGTAACTTGTAGATTGATAGAATCATGCCACAATTGCATGACTGAGATTCTCCTATTTGCAATCTTGGGGAAGTGTTTGAAGGAATCCACTTTTGAGTGTAGATCAAAAAAATACAGTTCTGGAACTAGCTGATTATTATTCTTTACAGTTTTCAGCTGTTTTAAATTGCTTAAGGGTATAAAATAGTTAAGAGTCTTGTGGGAAATACTTTAGAGGACAGAAAGCTGGCAAGGCAGACAAAAAAGGATGGAGAAGATTAATTTACATAGTTTTTTCAACTTAGCATGTTTGTCACTGTGATGTGTGTATCATTGTAGAAACACAAGCTGCGAGAATAGTTTAATCTGTGTATTTGTTTTATGGATTCATTTTAAGGGATTCAATCAGTCACTCACAAATTTTTACTTATTTTAATTGCAGAAAATACCTAGTAGCATGCTTACAGACTGAGCATAAACAGATAGATTCAAGGTCTCACGAAGACCTAAACAAAAGTAATTCTAAATTAGGAAGGTGGCTTTGTTGAATTGTGTACTATTGTCACTTCCCAAGAGATTCTGGTATCAAAACCGCTTATTTTAGGCTATGTTATTTGCAGATTTAAAAGAGCATTGTGCTGAAAGCTGTAATATAATGCAGGAAGGTACATCCTTCAAACCAGGTGCATTCCTGATTTGCCAGCTCCAGGAAATAACTGCACAATCTCACAGTCAGGAGAGACTGTTGTGCTGGAGAATTCCATTTCTGACCTCCTGGAGAGTTACCCATGTAGCAGGTGGATATGAAATGATAACTTGTGGCTTGCTGAGGGCAGGGCAGAGATCCTTAGGTGCCATTGATGGCTATTTTGGATGAATGCATTTCTCTTGGCACCCCCTCTGAATTTGTAGCTGCTGCTGTTGTACTAGAACTATCTAGTTTGAAGAACAAATCCGTAATTATTGTGTTACATGGCTGTAAGAGGATACATTTGCTAGGAGTTGTTCAGAAAGGACTTCAGAAAAAGAGCAATGAACTTAGAAGTGTAGAATTTATAGCTCAAAAAGAAAACTGGCAGTCATTTCAGCAGTTGGTAAAATTATATGGAGTTGCCTTAAGTCCACAGCCACCTCTACAAGAATTCTACTAGAGTCACGGTGAGTCATCTTGGGCTACAGGCAGTAATAACAACATTAAAGCCCCGTTATCTAACTAAACATGCAGCTTGAAAAGACCAGATGGCTCCTGATAAAATCAAAGGCAAGTCTGGAAAACCTGGCCAAAATTACAGGAAACTTACAGTTATGGAAGGACTGTTGTATGACTTCTTCCAGATGCACTATCTGCTGCTTAACAGTTGCAGGAGGTGAATGTGTGAGGCTTTCAGGAATACTAGCCATGAATTTTAATTGGATGGTCATCCTGCTGTGTATCCCCAAGAGAGTTTGCAGGAATAATTTCCTAGTAGGATGCTCATACAGGGAAGATCAGTATAACAGAATCACTTCTGGAATTCATGATAATGGTCAGCCAGGAATCACATCTGGACTGTCACATCTGTTATGTTTTGTTTCTAGATTTGGTTTATATGTTTGAGGGCTCTGATGCTCAGAGAGGTCAGAGGTCCCTAGTGATATTAGGCTGTGAATGATTCTGCTCCATTAGGAGGATTTAAAGGGCATTCTTTTGTTCCTGATTCTCAAGTCCATCCTTCAGTTTAACCTTCTCCACCTTTATTCTGAGTGATGTTTTTTGGATGTTTAAACAGCCACTGATTTCATGTCCCTTCTTTTAGTACAAGGAGTTAATTCAGAATTTCTGCAGGTTTTCACAGAATGACATTGTACCAGAGAATAGTAAAGCATTAATGATGTTGTTCATATTTAGATTTGTCTTTGATAATGCATACAGAGAATTTGCCAATCACTTCACAAAGAACAAGTCAGCATGATGTATGCTATTTTTCCTTTGCTTGGTTTGTGTCTTGTCATTATCCCTTAAGGTTGACTGCCCCAGCTTGGGACTTCTTTGATCCAGGTAGAGGCACCTATCCCCAGGAGCAAGTGGTATTATCTCTGTTCACTGAAGACATAGAGAACAGGATTGTTCCTCATTTACTTTATAAAGATACTTCAGTAGTAACATCAGGGACAAGTCTTGTCAAGAATGAGCTTGATGAGTGAGTCCTTTCACTTTTCTGTCCTCTCTAGCTCATGCATTTTGGGGCTATGTTTTTTATTGGTAGGTACCAAATGTGGTGCAGAGATGCAGAACAGTCTTCCTGAGTCACCTCCTCTAGCTGATGCTTCCTGGTAGCTAAAATCTAGTTATGCAGATGATTTCATTGTAGTGTGGAAAGGTCTGAGGGCAAGGATTGGGCAGTGCTTTAAGAAAAACACTAATAATATTCAATAGAAATAGAAGCTTAGGGTTTTTTTAAAGTACATCTTGAAGAATGGAGATAGAGTTTCTCTGTCAAGATAGGTGATAGAGTTGTCAGATAGCCTTTTATCTTAAATGTATAGTCTAAGCAGTTCAGCTTTTCTTTTGTTTTGTTTTCCCAAATAAAAATACTGATAAGTCACTCAAAATCCTTAATCTGGCAGAATGACAGCATTTTCCCATTGCACTTCTTGTGCTGTTGCTCACATAACCTTTCAGCTGTAAACTCTGATATTGCTGTTATGACAGATTCTGATACTGGTGTGCAAGTTGCCTCTCTGTACCTCTTTTTCTGCCCCTTGATCGTAGCTTTTGTTTTGCAGTAGAGGACAGAATAATGTGCCTGTACACAGTTTATTGTCAACCAGCTGTGCAGCAGCTGCTCCTCATCAAAGATACTCCAATCTTTCCCTCCCTCCCTGCTTTTCTCCAAAAGTAACTTTTACTTTTGGATTCAACATATGCCATCAGTGATGGACACTGCTAACAAACCATTGTGAATGTGAGCCCCTTCTCTGCATCCTTTGTGTAGCACTCTGGAGTTAACGTGTGCTAACCCCTATTATAGGAATAACCTTTTATGGTCCTATATCATACAAATGCATCCAGAGGCTAAAGCTGTCTGAGTGCTATTTTAGTGTGTTCCATTTCTGTTTCAAAATTCTTCTTAAGTGATAAGTTTAAAAACCCTCCAATTATAAGTGGGGTTTGTAACTGTAGTTTTTCATATGCTGTTGACATTCCAGGTTAGAATGTCAAAGTTAGGGGGCAGTAAATATACAAGCATAATTGCAAATGCTGTGAAATATAGTTTTAAAAATTAATTGTCATTATAGTGTCATTAATATTAAAATGGGAAGTATACTCAATACAGCTAGGTACTATAGTATCTCTTAAATATTTGAGAATCAAAGAAATAGTTAAAATTTCTTCAAATGGCTGCTTGAGTAGAATTTACAAGTTCTACAGTGGCAGGATACTTATAACTGCAGCTGCTTTTCACATTAATCAATATTATATTTCAGAGCAGAAGATTTCTAGTGTGTCTCAGTTACAAAAAAAGAGTATTTTTTTCAACAACTCTGCAAATTAATTAATGCCATTTATTCTTCTTATTCTAACCAAAGGTTGTCAGGTTCCCTCAGCCTGTGTATTGATCTGTAACATAACCTTCCATTTCCTGCATCTGCTATTAAGTGGAATAAAATTCATAATGGTTGCACTCCTGAGCAGCTGTTCACCTACCCAGTACTGTTGGGTCACTAGGGAAAGTTGCTAAGACTTGAGGGGAATCTCACTGGTGTATTGATGTCTTTTGTTGTTCAATTAACATTTCTAATGTGGAAGAATAGAAGATAGTATTTAATATGTCAGCCAGCCTTAAGACAACTCTGCTTCCATTTTCTAATGCCAAAACCTAATACAATGTTTATGTCCATTAGAGTTAAAATACTTTCCTTATTAGCTGCCTAAGTGCATTTTTCCAACAACAATAATGAAGGGCATTCAGTAAACTAAAACTAATTAATCTCCTCAGTCTCCTTTTTGTATTTATCTGATGCCAAAAGCAATACAGTTTTTTCTCTAAAGCAGATTAAAACTAAGCTGGGGATGGTGCCTCCTTCCTAAACAAAACCTGCAAAATTATCCATTTCCGCAACTACTGTTATCTCTCCTTTCAAAAACCTACTGCTCATTATTAACTGGATTTTTGTTTATGCAGCTATCTACCAGCAAAGGTCAGGCAATATTTGCTTTATTGCTGCTAAAGTGCAAGGATGCTGCAGGGATCCACACCCAGGGCATGCCATTCATACAGGAGAGGAGCATTTGTGATGTTTCCATAACGCAGAAGAGACACTAGTATAAGACTTTGCTCTTGTCCACCCATTAGGGAAATTTTGGGGCACCTATACGCTCCCACAAGGCTGAATCTCCAAAAGTAATAGGTGAAGCCATAATCATAACTACTTTCTGTTGCATCAAAATTTGTTTGGAAATAGAGGCATAGAGAAGCCAGAGCACAGAGTGGTGTATCATGTAGGAGGTTTCCTTGGCCATCTACGACTGACTTGTGCTGCTTTGATCCAATTCTGATTTTTTAAGAATTATATGGGATACACTGACATGTAGGACAAAAGACTCCTACCTCAGAGCGATGTCTGGGTTGCCCAGAGCTTTCAGAAGGAATGATTTCCCACACAAGATGGGGTGTGTTATATGGGGATCTGCCAGACACACTCAGTATTAAGTTTATGTTGAATTATAATTACTTAATTTTGCTGGTTGCTAATGAAAGGATGAGTAACATCATTGGCTTGACTGTCTACATATGAACTTATGCTATAGTTTTGCTGAATTATTATGTAGTAATACACACTAATATTTTCATGTATTAACGAGGAATTAGTTAACATGGAATTCAGATATTGCAAATATGTTAATGATGTAAATCACAACTAACAAATCCCAGGTCTTTCTGCCTTCCTTATGTTATCTTTCAACCAAAGAGTTTTTTATCATTCCACTTTTCTTTTTTCAGAATGAATTGAGAGTGTAAAATTTGTGATTCACAGGAAAATTCCATGTTCATCTCTTTATAAAGATAATATCCTTAGTTTAACTTTTTGACTATGAAAATTTTGTATGGATTGAAAACCTTAACTTTGACACTAAGCACTAACTTGAAGTATTCCTTTGTGGTTCTTTTCTTTTGTGCACAATAGTTGGGTTTTTTGATTTCCAGTCTTGCTCCATGAGTGTATCGCATGCAGAGGTCCATCTGATCCAGAATCCTCTCAGTACAGGAGAAAAATTGTATGTCTTGTGAAGAATGAAAGATAAGGACAAATATCCCTGATAATTCCCTTTAAAACTCTCCTGGTAGCCAATAATATTTTTTTTGGTAGGGTTTCCTGAAACCAGTAAAATATTTTTATTTAATAACCCTCAATTCCTGAAGCAAAAAACTCAGATAAAATGTATGCTCCAGAAATTGAATTATTTTCTGTATGGTTCATGCTGAAATTTTCTATTTTTTAAAAGACTGCTTTTTCTCATTTGTTTGGGCAGTGGTTTTGCTTCCTCAAGACCTTCTCCAGTGTTAAAGGAATGGCACTTTGCTGTTTTACTTTAGAATGTAAAGCTGTGTAAATTTTAAGTTAAAATAAGTCAGAATGGATGTTGTAATCAAGATAAACTTTGAATACACCTTAAGAAGTAAGAAGAATGATTTGAAGTTTTGACAAATTCTTTAAGGTTGCAGTAAAAAATAATAAAAAAAAGTTTTTCTTAAATTATCTCACAGAATAAGATACTATGAGAATGCCATAAGGTAGAAAAGTAGAACTGGATGTGATGATTCCTAATTTTTGTTTTTAAGGATAATTGTAAAACAAAGTAGACACTTACTGGCCACAGCTGCTTTATTAACTCAGTGTCTAACTGATAAAAAAAAAAAAGCACTTTTTTTTCTTTCTTTCTGTCAATACTCTTTTATCTCTTATTTTCTTTCAGAAGGGAATGAAGTGATCTGAAAGGAGCTTATCTTCACTTCTCTCATGAAATCTTCTAAAGGTGATACAGATAACAAAATTTTCCTTAGAGATTTCTCAGAAAGTTAGCCTACCCCAGAAAGCTTAATGTTAGCAATTATCCTAACAGATTCTTCCAAATGTTCTAGAGGATTTTAATCTTCACTACTCAACTTGCTTCTATTCTTATGAGCCTGAATCTGTTCTGTTTATCCATCCACAAGTACAGAAAGTTTCAACTATTTGTGCTCTTTCTACAGGTCACAGTCCTTCTCTGTAAGAAAATTCACTCCCACTGATCCTGTAGTACATTTCATTTTGGAGTCCCACATGGCAAATAGGGCTGGATGCTACTGGGCAGTATTATGTATGTATCACTTTTAATCTGGATGGTGGCTGGGTATCAAGTTCTTTCCTCTCTTCTTTTTTCACCTACTTATAGATAACAGAAATCATACTGATATCACTTTCATAGAATCATTATCGTTGGAAAAATCCTCTGACTTCGAGCCCAACCATCCACTCAACACTGCCATGCTCATCACTTAACTATGTCCCCAAGCACCACACCTACATGTTTTTTAGTGATTCCACCACCTCCCTGGGTAGCCTGTCCCAATGCCTGATAACTCTCTCAGTGAAGAAATTCTTCCTCATATCTAACTTGAACCTCCTTTCGTGTAACTTGAAGCCATTTTCTCTAGTCTTATCACTTGTTACTTGGGACAAGAGACCAAGCCCCACCTTACTACAATCTCCTTTCAGGCAGCTGTAGAGAGTGAGAAGGTCTCCCTTGAGCCTCCTCTTCACCAAACTAAACAACCCCAGTTTTCTCAGCTGTTCCTGATAACACTTTTGTTCTAGACCTTTCACCAGCTTTGTTGCCCTTCTCTAGACACACTCCAGCAGCTCAATGTCCTTCTTGTAGTGAGGGGCCTAAAACTGAACATGATACTCAAGGTTTGGCCTCACTAGTGCTGAGTACAGGGCGACAATCGCCTCCCTAGTCTTGCTGGCTTCACTATTTCTGATAAAATTCAGGACGCTGTTGGCCTTCTTGGCCACCTGGGCACACTACTGGCTCATGTTCAGCCAGCTGTCAGTCAATACTCCCAGGTTCTTTTCTGCCAAACAGCTTTCCAGCCACTTTTCCCCAAGCCTGTAGCGTTGGCATAGGATTGTTGTGGCCAAAGTGCAGGATCTGGCACTTGGCCTTGTTGAACCTCAGCCTATTGATCCAATCTGTCCAGATCTTTCTGTAGAGCCTTCCTATCCTCAAGCAGATCAACACTTCCACCCAATTTGGTGTGTTGTCTGCAAACTTACTGAGGATGTATTCGGTCCCCTCATCCATATTTTCTGTCCTAAAGATATTCAACAGGAATAGCTCCAATACTGAACTCTGAGGAACACCACTTGTGACCAGGCACTGACTGAATTTAACTCCATTCACCACCACTCTTTAAGCTTGTCCAGTTTTTAACCTAGCAGAAGGTATGCCTGTCCAAGTGACATGCAGCCAGTTTCTGCAGGAGAATGGTATGGGAAACAGTTTCAAAGGCTTTGCTCAAGTCAAAGTAGACTACATCCACATCCTGTCCCTCATCCATCAGGTGGGTCAACTTGTTGTAAAAGTTTAGTCAAGCAGGACCTGTCTTTTATAAACACATGTTGACTGGGCCTGATCCCCTGGTTATCCTGCACACTTTAACATTCAAGAAGCCATTATCCTCTTAATATTGTTTTTGCTTCAATCTCCAGGCTTGCATATCTACCCTTATGGTACAAATGTTACATTGGTAAGATGGACTTAACCCAAGGGTTGCATTCAAGTCTGGGTGCTGTATGTCATGGTAAACCTTAATTTATGCATTAAAATTTGTGAGGAAGATGTTTCTCATTTGTTTTTTTATTCCTTTCCATGTTGTCTCCAAGTGTCATGGTCTTTAAGTGTGATGAGATGAGTTACTGAGCCTTTTGACACGTGCCATAGAATGATAAAATACAGCTTCTATCTTCCTTCCTTTTTCTCCAAAGCACTTTAAGCCAATCGGCAATCTAATTATTGATTTATAAAAGGAAAGGAATTAATACACCCTACCATACCCTTTGGCTGCAAGAGTATTTAAAAGTGAACTACGCTTAAATTTCATAAAAGCCTCCTCAGCAAATCAGTAGAAAAATATTGATCCTGAAATAAGTATGTGAATTCTAATTGTGTTTTGTCTTTCCACTGGAGGACCATTACTTTATTTAGCTAGAGTTCATTCTTTAATTTTATAGTCTTGGTATGTTGCCTATGATGACTGCCTTTGCCTTTGAGCAAGGCTTGTAACAACCTGGTTTTGCTGATCTTTTCTTTTCAAAGGAATGTATTGACATGTGAGAGCTAAAGAGAAGCTTTTAAGATCAAGTTACCACCACCAAAAGTCTCAACAACATATAACTAGGGTTCTTGGTATAGAGCTGTCTGTTAAATGAGTAAGTCAGATGCCAGCTACAATAATTGCTTCTTGTTGTACTTCAGACTAACAAATCAATTTATTCTGATTATAAACCACCATCTTCATAACATACTCTGTAATTACATATATATTTTAATCTTGTAAAACCACATACATCTGTAGCTTAATCCTACTACTTTCATAAGTGGATTTTGACTGGTGAAATGGAACAGTCTTAGCTACTTTGTAAGTTTTGAAATATCTGATATGACTACTTCCGTGTTAGAAGAGCTTGGAAAAGAATGAGAGAAAGCAGGCTGTAACCATTACACAACTCCACAGCATTCAAATGCATAGGGAAAAGACAGGGAATCTGAATGTTTAAAGACAGGGAATCTGAATGTTTAACAATGGCTTTGTAAGCAGGAGTTTGGAAAATAAAATTTAAAAAAATCACTTTTTTGTTTAAATCAAAAATTCAAATCAAAATTTTGGCTAAACTTTTTGCTTTGTAAAGCCAAATAGCTTTTGACAGAAACTTCTGTCTAAAAAACTCAAAGCAGCTTTACAGATTGAAATGCAGGAAGATTTCAATATTGAGATTATAACTGAATGTACAGACTTGTTTCTTTAGCTTCCCATCATTGTATGTTTATTTCAATTGGAAGTTTCTTACTGTTTCCTATGTTTATAGTTAATATGTAATTATGCTTTGCTATAAACCAAGCTGAAGAGACTGTTGAAATCAACTCTGCAGCATAGACATAAGTAATATTTTAAATTGCCTCTAGTCTAGCTCTGAGTGGGCAGGAGGTGATCTCAAGGAGAACTTACATGAGTTTTGTTAGGCATAAAAATTTTTCTTTGCTTTTGGTTTCTTTTAATTTACCATGAAGCCAATACATGAGGGGCATATAAAGGAATAATGAATGATGATGCATTGCAAAGTGTGCTCCAGGTACCCAGTAAAGGGTTTTATCTGAGCTAGTACCAGAAACAATATTGTCACTGTAGAGCAATGGGTCATTTAAATGTAATGTTATGGTGATATGTATTGCTCCTAGTTACTATACTGGCTGCTGTTGTGTGTCTGTCTCTTCTCCCAAGTAGCAAGTGAAAGAACAAGTAGAAACGGACTCAATTTGTGCCAGAGGAGGTATGGATTGGACATTAGGAAAAATTTCTGCCCTGAAAGGGTTGTTAAGGACTGGAACAGGCTGCCCAGAGAAATGGCTGAGTCACTAACCCTGGAGGTATTTAAAAGATGTGTAGATGTGCTTAGGGACATGGTTTAGTGGTGGACTTGGCGGTGTTGGGTTTGTGGTTGAACTTGATGATCATAGAATCATAGGATAATTTGGGTTGGAAGAGGCCTTTAGAAGGTCATCTAGTCCAACTTCCCCTACAATTAACAGGGGCATATTCAGCTAGGTTGCTCAGAGCCCCATCCAGCCTGACCTCAAATGTTTCCAGGGATGGAGCATCTGCCACCTCTCTGGGCAACTTGTGGCAGTGTTTCACCTCCCTCATTATAAAAAAAAAAAAAAAAAAGGGTGTCTTTTCCAAGCTAAATTATCCCATGATTCTATGGACACAATTGAAACTTATTGAGGTACTTCTGCTGTGGTGTGTCAAAATTACACATTTTTGGAACTTACTTCTGTCTCTTTTGTACCGTGTTTGCATTCCCTAAATGAAAATATGTTGCAACCTAATTTAAACAAACTGACAACAATAAGCAGTTGTTGGGCCAAACTCCAGTTCTTCAGTTTAACTCTTAATAGATGTTTTCCTGACCAAGAACTGAATAATCTCTGTGTACATGGTGAAGAAATACTTTCTACAAATCCAAATTATATTGGGCAGTTTAGGTGGATAAAAGCTCAACCTAATGAACAAGTTACTGCAGAGTAAAGATTACTCAAATTACTCTGCATTAAAATTCAGTAGGGATTTAGTTACGTATTTAGCAACAGTTAGAATCTCATTCTATGTAGGCAGTTCTGGAAAAGTTACTTCAACTGCGGTAGGAGAAATCTTTATTATTGTATGGAGAAACGTCTTTTGAAATAAAGAACTAACAACTCAACATCAGTCTGTCATTTCATAGTGAAACCTACTCAGAAAAAAGTGTGCAAAGGAAGGGAAAGAATATCTGGATATTTATATTCATTGAACTGCAGCAAAACAGCTTGGTTCATTACTAGAAATAACAACTAGAAAAGAATAATGTATAGCTGACACCACTACTGCTTCTTCTGGCATTTGTCTTTACTTTTCTGTGCTTATCATCTCAATTGCAACTCTGAAACGCAGTTTTGAGACTCAGCGAAGTGTAATAAAATGGAAATGGAAGACAGGATTATTTTTTTCCCCTTGCTTGCCTATCATAAATACTGCAGATGTTTTAGTTGGGTTCCTCACGTCAAGAAACTGAAATCTTTACAGGAATGTATTTTTAATATCCACAGTTACTATTGGGATCTGTTATGTTGAACAATGCATGAATATAACTCTTGCCTTGAAAAGCGTTAAAACTTGATGAACTAAGCAACAAGTGATGGAAAATATTATCATCATTATAATGAGGAACAATTGACACAATAGGAGAAAAAGTGTTTTTGCCTAAGCTGCATTTAGAGGGTTTGTTGTTTGTTGTTTGACAAGATTTGAAGCTCTACTTCCTATAGCAGCAAAAACAGTTCTCAGTCTATTTTCTTTGTCTGCTTCTTTCCACTGCTGTTTTTCAGATTTGTACTTTGTGCTCAGTTTATTTGTCTGATCACACTCTGTCCTCAAAGAAATTTGCAATGGCACCCACAGAAGACACAGTGGACTGTAATAAAGGAAAGTGAATCACTGGCTGTGACACTTGAGGTTTGAAATATATTTTACTCCTGAGGGCTTGTGAACTTACTGGATCAGTCTTGGCCCCAGTCAAGTGCCTGACCATGAGCTATCATTCCTGCTTAGGAGGTATAAGTAGCTCAAAAATCTCTGTTAATTACAGCTACTGAAGGCATAAAGGGGTGCTGAAGAAAGCACAGGAATAGTAATTTTCTTACAAACGTTTGTTTGAAAAATTCCCTGTAAGTTTCATTGTAAAACAATGTCCAGGGTTTACTCTTAAGAATAAATATTGCTGTAAACAAAAGAACCATTGAAAAAAAATGGAGAGAGGAGTTCCTGGTGGCTTTAGGTGCCCTTTTTAAAAAAGTTACCATGTTCGCATATTTTGGATTTTGTCACTTTCATAGCATAGCATCTTTTCAAAACAGAACCTCAGATGGTAGGAACCCAGAAACATACAAATGGATAGCTTTAAGAAGCTGATGGGAATAGTGCCAGCAAGGTAAAAAGAAATATTAAAATAGTGCTAAACATGCAGACCTGTCATCCTTTGCCTTAATGGGCACTTACAAATGTGCTACTTGCAAGAGATGTTCTTCCACAATATGATTGTGGTTGTAAAACAAACAGCATGGTCAATAATATGATCTAATCTGATTGAAGAGGTCAGTTAGAAAATTATTACCCACTTTACAACCCATTAACATCAAACCTACATTACAGGAATGTATATGATAGATTAAAAACTTGCTTACTTAAAGCAAGAAGGTCTAAATAAACTCCATTATAAGTGTTTTTTTATATTTGAAACAAAAAGAATTACCCCCTTGGCAATTGGAATGTGATGGGTAGAGTCAGAAGATGTTGCTGAGTTGAGCTTTTTAATCTCTTTGCCTGAATCTTATTTAGCAGATGTTTGGGGAAGTGGAAAAGACATTTTTGGATGATTAGCTTCTGCTTTGTGATTGACACATGGAGCAGGTTGCAAGAAAACAACTCAAGGGAAATTGAAGCTGTTGAATGGGATTACTGGAATTGGGAAAGAAAAAAAAAGTGCTTTGCTTGATATGGAGCAAATTATTTGCTGTATCAGGAAAGACCCAATGACCCTTCTAATCTTGTATCCTGCCCATGAAGTTGATTTATACCAGACGCTTCAAATGAAGATATAAATCCCCATAATACATTTACCTGTAATTGTATAATAGTGTACAAGGAGACTATGTTCTTTTTGACACCAGCCCGTGATCACCATATGCCCTGTAGCATATGTATTGAAAGTTCCTGTCTTTATTCCTAGCTGATGAAATTGCAGATGCTGGTAGCAGTCATATAAATTAATGCAGGTGGATGGTTAAGTGTATTGTGTGGAAAACCACTCATGTTTACTGAATAGCCTGAGTGTTAGCAAGTAAATTCTTTGGCAAATTCTAAAGGATGCTGTATCACAAGGTTGGGAGGAAATTCTGTCTGGCTTTGTAGTGCCCCTCATAACATGCAACATTAGAGGAAGATGGTAACTTGGGAGAGAAAGACCGGCTTTTGGTTCTATTTATCCTCCACAGTTACACAGGATTGACATATGTCTGTATTATCTGCTGGATCAGATTTTATCCTATGCAAGGTGTTATATGATAGGCTCATTTCTTGTCTCAATTGGCTTAGCTTGATGCCAATATACCTTTTAGGTATATTGTCTGATATCCTAGATTGCATTAGATTTATTTTATTTTAGATTTCATTTATTTTATTTATTTATTTTTATTTATGGGTGATTTCCATGTCAGTTGTCGGATATAAGTTGGCTTACAAAGAGATGTTTCTGAGGTAAATCTCTGTGGTTCTATCTACCTCTAAGGTCCTCAGGAAGTAAGGTGAGTTGGAAGGCAGTACTTGTGGGTCTGTTCCGCTTTGTTTCTCATATACTATTTGTGCTTGGGCCATCTCATGAATCCTCACCTGTAGTTAATTAAAGCTTGTGACACATTTCAGGTACCAGTGCTGGGAACATCCTTTGTAATATACATTTGATCTTTGAGTTCATCCAGCAGCTGGCTGTAGTACCAGGATGACAGGTTTTGCTTGTGATTATAATCTTTGTAACCTGCTCTGTAGTCTGCACAACTTCTGCAGAAGATCCAAAAACTTTAGAGTGATTTACAACCCTGGATCATGCTATAAATGTGAGAGTAATGCATTTGTGGGCTGCATTCAGGGTGATGAAGAGATAATAAAGAAGCCTGGGCTGGAACAGGCATACAGAAGGAGCTGAAGCCCTTCTACATCAGAGCAAAGAACACATGCTAGGTCTTCGGGACAACAGAGGCTTCCCCTTCTGTGCCAATACTATGATGTTTGTGCTACTATTGGTTTCCTATCTCTGTCTCCAGGATGGAAGCAGCTCTTTAGTAAGATCAATTGCTCCTGTACTGTAATGCTTCCGGCCACAGATGAGGCTGCTCTGCCTCTGCCTTTAACTTAGGATGGTCCATAGAGGTTTCTACTTTCAATGATTTGAACATTTCTGGGCTGGCTGAGGCCGCGCTACAGGCCTATTAACATTTGGCACAGAGCCTGTGACTCTCAAGGGGAATCTTCATGCCATCATTTCTGCCTGGCATTCCTACTTACCTGTGTTGCTCTGGCTCAAAGGATTTACAGGTAACCTGACTGCTTGCCAGGAACACTCACTTATCTTGGCAGCTGCTGCATGTCAGTGGAATGTGCTTTTTGGCTGCCTGAGGAGGAACAGGATGTCCATCAGGACCAGACTTGAGAGTGACGCAGGGTTTGTGAACTGGATCGTATTTGCTTGCCATATCCTTCATAACATCTGTGAGAGCAAAAAAGGGGAGGCAGGCTGAGCAGCACTGTGCAGCTGCAAGAACTGGAAATTCACTTCCACACAAGAAGCCCCAGATGAGTCCTTCATACAAAATCTATTACTATGTGTTCACTGATGTGGTTTCCAAGCTGTTTTTTAATTTTTTCCTTTTTTCCTTACTTTGTTAAGTGATAAGAGGAAGGAAGAAAACCTTTTCTTGTATTTCTGTTAGTGCTTATTCTGAAGTGTATCCCTCACCTTCTGCATACTCTGTCTGGACACCTAACCAGCTGTGCCAGACCAAACCATAAGCCCTGGGCAACATTTCAGGTTCTCTTTCCTAAGCATCCCTTTCATACTCCTTGTTCCTTCATCCCTCTTCAGGGATGGAATGGCTTGTGCCAACAGGTAGAGCCATGAATAAGAAATTTTTCTGCAAGCTGAGGTAACAATAACAGTGCAAAGTTATTCCACTAGTAAAAGTAAACACAAAGAAGCAGCAAAAGTAGTTGTCAGCTGTTAAGCAGGCATGGTTTCAACCGCTGTAAAAATTCATTATTAAAGTTAAGAACAAGTGCTGAACTACTGATAATTTTAACAAAGGCAAAGATTAATGCAGCTGTGCTAGTGCAAAGGCTGTATTAGCAGTACTATGGAAGCAAACAACCAAAATAGGGGTGCTGGTGGCTTCCATCTGCCCAAAAGGAGGAGAGATGATCAAGAGAAGGGGAGGAAGGGTGCATGTTCAGAGCAATGTAGGTGACTTGCCTCTTGAAAACCAGTCTGGGAAGGGACAAGGCAAGAATTAAGAGCTTTGAAGCCCAAAAGAGGTAACGTGAATTGTGCAAAGGTTAAATTGTTCTACACTCGGTGTTAATTGAAAACAAGTTTTTTTCACAACTCATCATATTTGTTTAAGAATATGGTAAAATGAAAAGGTTTCTAAACAGTTTGCTCAGTCACTGATCCTCTATTCAGGCATCTGAGGGTCTTTTATTGAAATACCAAAGTCACTAGCGCTTCTGTTTCTTTGTGAATACAAACCACAGAGCAGAATAGAATTGCTTTTATACTGTGGGACTTGCTTTGGTCATGAAATTGAAATCTCCAAGCTGAAGGGAAAAAGGACAATTGGGACGTCCTAGCTGATGCTGACAGGTTTATTTTATTATTGGTCTGTTGTTTTCATCACAAAAACTTCATTGGTTCTATCTTTTTCTCATAAAAAATGGAAGTGATTAAAGTCCAACCAATATTTATATAGATATGGGGACAGTAGTGTCACTGGTGACAAGAGAAGCCTTTCTCACTGGTAGAGGTAGCTGCTGTGGACATTGTGCCTTTTCTATGGTTTAACCCACTCAAGTCTGTGGCCGTGTTCTTCTGCACTGGAAGGAGTGAGGTGAAAATGAGCACAAAGTCTTCTGTAGTGGAGCATGCAGGAATTATTTTTTATTTTTAATTGTTATTTGTATGTTATCTAGTTTAAGTTATTGTAGATTCACGTTTGTTTTACTTAAATAGGTAACTTGAAGTTTCAGAAAGGGAGAATGTTGCTCAATATGACTGAATTCCCTCATCTGTTCTTCTGAATACAGTTGCTCACCAGTAAGTAGAATGTGAGTAGAAATGAGCTGAAATGGTAAAAAAGAATGCTGTTATTGGGAGGAACTAATGTTTTTATGTTGCTGGCCATATATAAACCCTATGCAGTCCAAAGGAGATGTGAATTGAGTTTGCTGGGAACAGTTAACAGACAGTTCTTGTCGGATTAATATTGATTTCTTAAAGTTCATTTTATGTAATTGCCTTGATATTGACACTTGGGGAGTTGGGGTCACTCATATTTTCTGAAAATTAGAATTATATTGCTTTTAATATGATGCAAATCAGGTAAAACTAAAATCTCACACAAAATTTTTAGCATGAAAATATGTTCCTATCTACCTCTAGGTAGCTTTTTGAGCACTTTGTGCTGTGGAGGCAGTTCAGCAGTATCAAGTTCATCTGTGCATATCGACCTGAAATAATAATTTCAAAAAACAAACAAAAAATGATTTTGCATTTAAAACTATTTAGAAAAGATTTAAGATGATTGTGCATTATGAACCTGGAAAAGTGACAGTTTCTGTTTAAAAATTGCTTCAGTTTTACTTTCCCTCTGTACTTCGGTGAGGCCTACTATGAGGGGAAAGGAAGCTTTGCTGAGAAACCAAAGATTATACTTTGTTGCACTGAAAACATATTAGGCATTTTTTTTCCTTATATATCATTTCTGTAATTTTGTCTCTATTCCTTTAAGTCAAATCAATTTTGCTATAGGTTTTCTTTGAGCTCAGGAACCCTACCATTCTGGGGTCCAAAACTGTGAGGTTCTGGCCTAGTAGACATGGTTGCCAAGAGTATACGTTATTTTGCATTTTAGTAAACTGTGGTTTTGTTTTCTGTTTTCTCAGTAAGTTAAAACTATTTTGCTTTATATTGTGGCTGAGATGCTGCTGCTTACTAGAGGCCCACCAATGTCGATGGTTTAAAAGGAATGGAAAAGATTTAACACTTATATAACACATATATTTTACTAAAATCCTGGTATTTTGTTAGCATTCTTTTAGGAAAATTTGTAATCAACACTTTTCCTTTGTGAATTGCTGTGTGCTGCAGCAGGCAGCGTTTACCAGCAGCAGAACTAGTTATTGTCTGTGAAATACCAGGCATTTAGTGAGGCAAATATCATAATAACAAGCTATTAGCACTTTGCTACTTCCAGCAAGAATAACTCACTAATTCAGTTTAGTAAAATATGGTGATACTTTTAGTGGCAATAATCAGATCTGGAGACTTTCAGAAACAGCAGTTGTGGTGTATTATTTCTGCTGTCTCCATGGCAAAGCCTTTAGGCATTGAAACCGTTTTGGGAAACCTACATATATATATATATAGTATTGCTAATGTTAATGGTTCATTTATCTACTGAATAGTTTCTTTGTTTGCTGTTTTGCTCAGTTTCTCTTCTTCAGCCAAGACAAAGCAGTTATTTTTATGGAAAGGAAGTGTAAATAACTAAGTAGGGTAATATGTAAACCTTAAAGCTCCTGACAAAACCAGGAGGCAAATGGCCTTGCAGTAGTTATGCATAAATGAATAGGTTGAAATAAGTTGATCTCTAAGGTCCCTTCCAACCCGGGCCATTGTATGATTCTTTGATTCTATTGGTATCTCTGGATAAGGAAGGAAGCAAGCAAACACTGACTGTCAGAAGAGGTTTAGATTGAAGATGTGGGAGAACTATGCTAATGTCAGGAGAACCTTGGATCACCTTGCTGAGAACATACACAGACCTAATCCAAGGTGTGCTGTGAAAGATATTTTATGTGAAGTATTACATGAGAGGGATGCACAGACATGGACCCTAAGGCTATATAATATTTGGGTTATTAACTGCTCCACACGCGTGAGCTTTCCTGATAGCCTTGAAAAGATGGAAAGAGTTCGTATCTCCGTCCTTTCTTTCTAAATCAAGCATCCTATGGTGAGCCTTTCTCCTGTCATTTTAACATGACTGGTTAACTGCTTTGGGTTAGTTTATATGGACAAAATAACCTGAAAAAAATGTCTGATATTAGAATATTTTACATCTCCTCCATGATTTTCATTTCAGAAGAGGAGGGGTACTGAAATAGAGTTGAGATCAGTGCTGTGATTCTCTATCTGTTGATATTTGACAACTTTGTTTTTATTGAGGTTTGTGAAACATTACTACTAGGCACTTAAATTGCAGACAAGTGATTTAGACTTGTACTGAAGATCTGCAGGTGATAACTGAATACATTTTTGATGGAAGTTCAATTACGGTAAACCTCAAGAGAGCTGCACCTCACTGTAGTTTTAGAGATTTGCTACACCTTATGCAGCATCTAAGACAGCAAGAGCAAAACCCAGAGGGAGTATTTGTCAGTAAATGTGGGACATGCAGCTTTGTGAGATAGTCAAAGTTCTGAACCCCTTGCAGTGATAATCAGTGGATATGCTTCATGGGGAGATTTTGTCTCCTTTTCATTATGATGGCAGAAATTTTACACCTAACTTTTGTGGCAGATTAGCATGAAGACAGCCAAGAACATGTATGCAAGAGGGCAGCATGTTTTCTTTGGTTTAGGCATTCATTTATGAGGCACGAACAGCTGGGCACAAGTCCAGAGGAAGAAAGGATGATCTCTTGAGTTAGTGACAAGGTAACGAATGTAGAGGCAGGTTCAAAAAACCCTAATTAGTTCAAAGTAAGGTTACAAAGGTCCTAATTAATAGTTAGATTAATTGTATCTGAGGAACATATATAATGTGTTGTGGCAAGTGGGCTCTGCATGGAGATGGAAAGAGAAGAGTAACCCAAGCCTTAACTTTTGCCCTGTGTGCTGTGATTCTCTGAAGCACCTGTTTGAAATGGTGCCATGTATGCCATGGTGCCTGTACACCACCACAAGCAACATGGGGAATAAACAGGAAGAACTAGAGGTATGGGTGCAGTCAGTTGTGGAGACATGGTGAGATGGCTTGTATGACTGGAATGATGTCATGGATGGCTCTGTACTTTTTAGGAAAGATAGACCAAGGTAATGGAGATGCTCTTTCTGTGAGAGAGCAACATGAATGTATCAAGCTCTGCCTAGGTGGGTGTGATGAATGTGTAGAAAACTTATTATGGGTAAGAATTAAGGGCCAGGATAATATGGGTGACACTGTAGTGGTTGCTTACTGCTACAGCAGGTTCACCTAGAGCAGGTTTTACAGGACAACGTCCAAGCAGGTTTTGAAAGTCTTCAGGAAAAGAGACTCCACAATCTCTCTGGACAGCCTGTGCCAGTGCTCCATCACCTTAAAAGCAAAGAACTTTTTCCTTCTGTTTAGCTGGAACTTCCTGTGCTCCAGATGTGCCCATTGCTTATCACTGGGCACCAGTAAAGAGAGACTAGCTCCACCTTTTTGACATCCACCCTCTAGATACCAATAACAATTGATAAGATCCCCTCTCAGTCTTTTCTTCTGCAGGCTAATCTCCCCCAGATATCTTGCATTCCAAGATACCTTCGGCCTTCTTGGCCACAAGGGCATACTGCTGGCTCATGGTTAACTTGTTGGCCAACATGACTCTCAGATCCTCCTGCATGGAGCTGCTTATCAACAGGTCAAGCCCTAACCTGTACTGGTGTACGGCATTATTCCTCCCCAGGTGCAGGGCTCTACACTTGCCCCTATTGAACTTCATGAGGTTCCTCTCCACCCAACTCTCCAGCCCATCCTGGTCTCACTGAAAGGTAGCACAACCTAACAGTGTGTTAGCCACTCCTCCTGGTTTTGTATCAGCACCATGTGTGTATGACCTCTGTAGACTTGGCATAATAAGGTACTCTATTGTACAGTTAGCTGTATGACTCTTGTGCAAGTATTGCAACATGCTCTTCAGATTTGAACACCCTCTATTTCCCCAGCAATTCTCTGTTTCTACAGTACTCTACACTATTAACATGTCCTGGAAAAGACTTTCTCCTCTGACTAAGCTGCCAGCTGGCCAGTAGCTGATACATAGACATAGCTGCCACTGGGGAAAATCAGGGTGAATTTAGTAATTTAGAATACTTTGGCACAATGAAGTGATAATCCCCTGGTGAATGGCAGTATGTTTAGATACAGTAGTGTTATTCTACCAATTAAGTGTCAAAGAGCCAAGTGTTCCAATGTAGACTTAAAGGAAAGTCGAGACTCTGGAAATAAATTGTATTGAGAAGAGCTGGTGAAACTCTGCTAGAGAAAGTATATAAATGAGGTAAGCATGCCAAAAGTTGTATTAAATGTTACAGCACTGGTATAGCACAAGACTTTTTGCACATATTCTCCTCAGCTTCCTGAATATGGTCAAAAATGAGCTTAATGAACTAGAAGAAGCATACCTCACTTAGTTCTTTCCTTCTGAGCATGTTCCCAGCAGGGATGCTGTTAAGTATCACGTTACCAAAATGCATGCTAAAGTAATGACATCCCAACACGCTGTAACAAATTTCATAATGCAATGGGACTTGGTCATCTTACGCTGTGATTTATATGAATTACTCATCATCTTATTCTGAAGAATATATATACAACAGAATCAGTGCCCTGAGCCATGCTTGTTGATAACATTGCTTTTAATGCTCATGTTACTATTCAGAAAGATGCACTTTCTTCTTTGTAGATATATAAACTGCTTTCTGTTTTCAAAGTGTAAGTAACTGACAGATGTACAGGTAGATATTCTATAGTTTTTCAGAATATTTTGTGTATTAATTTTTGATGCTATATTGTATGAGGTCTGTTTAGTGTTGTTAGCAAACTTGCTGACAGTGCACTCTGTCCCCTCATCCAGGTAGTCAGTGAATATATTGGAAAGTACAAGAGAATCCTAAGTGTTAAAACTGTAGGAGTTTCTTTGTTTTGTGGGGATTTGTTTGGGTTTGGTTTTTCTTTTTTGGTTTGGCTGTTGTTTTTTTTTCTTATTCTGTTTTGTTTAAAATTAGACTATCTGAAGGTCATAGGAATATTTCTCAAATTATTTTTGAATGGGCAATATAAGATAAAACCTACATATAGTCAAGACTGCACCTGGCTGCTTAACTTTGATCCTATGTTGCAGAGATTTACACATGGGCATTATGCAAGGGGAGTCCAACTGATGTTGACAGAAGGTCACCTGCTGCCCCAGCCTGCAGGCCACTGCTTGAGAAGTCCTGATAAAGGATGATGGATATCAGATATCAACCTCTCACAGGTAAGATGCAAAGAAACTGGAGCTTCCTGCAAATATTACAAGGATATTGGTTGTGTCTGAAATATCTGGTATCTTGTACAGGGACAACAAAATTATGCAAATGACTTTTTTTCTTTTTTTGACCAAAATACTGGCATATCTTTTCACCTGGAAACTTCATATAATGCTTAATGTTCCAGGTGAAATCTGAAGGGGGTGTTCTAATGGTTGCATGAATACTTCAGGAAAGGGCTAGACAGAAAAGAATAGAGGATGTCTGGATTATTTGTTTTATGTAATATTCCTTGGCGAGTCAGATATTCTTAGCATTATTACTCTGTGTTTTATGTACAAAGGTTTTTCTTTATGGGAAAAATCTAGAAGGCAAAATGCTCTGGAAGATCATCCTCATCTGTCTTTGTTCCCCTTATGCTTGCACAACAAAAGCTTAAGAGTATGTTAAGAGTAAATGGCAGTAATGCACTGATGGGAATACTGTTCAGTCAAAGTGGACAATGTAGGCTGAATGAAGCCCAGAGCTTAAGGGTATGAAGCCCATTGGTTAATACTTGGGTTCTCTTTCTCCAGTGTAACCTTGTGTGTACTTTGAAATCTAGGAAGGTAGTTTGAAAATGACGGTTGCTTTTATGCAATAAAGATTTATCAAAAGGTGTGCATTTGCAGGTAAGGAAGTGACGAGCACAAGGATGCACTGAGGTATGCAGTAACTTTCTGGCATTTGAGGAAAGCTGCTAAGAAAATGTGTCAGGGAGAAAGGGTTTTTATAAAGTTTTGGGAACACAGGAACAAAGCTAGGCTAAAAAAATGAGCTTTATCATTTTTGCTTTGCTGGGGAACAATTTTTCCCCCTCTCTTCTTTGTTTTGATTTTATGTTTTTATTTTTTATTTTTTTCCCCCCCTTATTTTTCAATGTTCCCATTTCCAAGGAGACAATATTTTGGGATAGGTAGTGCCTTTTTTCCTTTGATTTCTGTGTGATGTTGGTTTTCTGTTTAGATGTAAAATTTGTTTAAAAATTTCCAGCAACTTGTATTCATCTGTGGAAATGCTGTTGGCTATTGGTATCCCTTACTTTTTATCATTGTCATTTCCAATCCTGACAATTCATTGTCTTTCAAAGATAAATGAATTTTTTTAAGAACATTAAATGATTGAACCTACCAACATTTGATAATTGATGGCTGTATTTTTCCATAGTCTATGTAGTTATTCTACAAAATAACAAAACAAAGAATCTGCACAAGAAAACATGTGAACTTGATTAATATCCTTAATTATGCTGCACTGAACCAAAGGGTAATATTTCTTACTGAGTCCCGTTAATAATCAGTTATGTCTCGAAACACTCGGGTCAATATCCTATATCTCTTTTTTCTTGGGCACACTGCTTATTGTATTAATATGAAAATTGTATTAGGATGCAGAAAGCTACAATATTAACTAAAATCCTTCAGAAATTTGCTATTGATTTACTGAAAGTTAGTCAAATTGGAGAGGAGCAGCTTACATTTCTTAGCAGAGTATTTCTTAGAGGATTTCAGGCAGCTCTGCTGAGTGCAGGGACATTAAGCAGGGAAATATTTCATGTGAGTATGCCTTCAGCACTTGCTTCTTTGCCTGGTAAGGCACAAGCTAATTCACACTTTGTGCTAGAGCAGCTCTTTGTTTAAGCAACTGAAGGCTCTCAAGGAGCACACATATATTAATTTAGGCAACGCACTGTGTCAACAGCACTCTGGGCTGGGCCAGCAGGGATATCTTAGCCTGTATGTTGTACCCACTTACATGACGTGATTTAAACTGCCTATGCTTTGGCTTCAGCTGTAAATTGCAGGTTAAATGTGTGGTATTCAGCAGCTTTCTCTGTATGCTCTGTGATGGTTTGCACTGCTGCTGGCTCCCGGCACTGGGTCTCCTTTTGTTGCCATTCGTCCTCTGAGTTTTGTCATTACGAACCTCTACACCCATTGCTAAGTGAATTATCAATATGGTGTGTCCTTAATCTCTTTGGCAGCATCATGGAGCCACGGTGATAATGTCAGAGGATTGATCTTCTTAAAAGTTTTCATTCATCTACATAACTTTGAGTACTGTGCTGTGTTTCCTGTTTATACGCAACTTTGAAACTGTCCCAATGTGAAATTATTTTGCTACATCTTCAGCTCATATCTGTTACTGTGACCGAACTGCAGCCATAATGCTGATAATTGATAAGGCTGCTCTTTGCTTCCTGCAATGTCAAATCATAAAGGCAAAACCTTGTATTGCTGTTAGTTTTGAGGAGAGTGGGGAGAAAAGAAATCCCTGAAGTGAGAGTGATAGGATGTGAATAACAGATTTTAATTGCTGCTTTCTCAGACTGTCTATAGTCTGGTTAAAACAGATTTTCCTGCTCATTTGCACGAAAGAAGACATTTTAAATATTGATGTGTATGTGAAGACTTTCTGAAGTGCCCAGATGGACCTCTCCAACTGTGTTTCTATGATAATATTGGTTGTGTTTTTTTCTGATTGGCAGCCACTGGGTTCCAGTCAGGGACGCCATCCCTCCTGACCATTGATGCTCCCCAGGTAGTGTGGCTGTCTGACTGTCTTCCAGCTGGCACCTGAGTATTGCAGGTGTGTCACTAACATAAAAACAGACCGTAGATAATTTTTTTTCTCTTTTCTTTCATTTAGTCTGGTGTTAGTTGGTAAAGTATTTCACTTGAGCCAGGACAAAACAAACAGCAAAGGTGCCCCACAACTGGGTTTTTCAAGGTAACTGATACAAAAAGAATAATCAGTGTTTGAAGTCTATTATTTCAGTTTTCAAATTCAGGTTTCTTTAAAAGGTTTTCAACTGAAAATATAGACCATTTCTATTAAAAAAAAAAAGTGTTGTTTTGTTTTGTTTTTTTAACTTGGATTCAAAAAATATATTTGTCAGTCCAGGGCTGCTTTGTATGAATACATTATCCACCCTTCCTTCTCTCAAACTGCCCAACTCCCCAACCGTGTGATTTCAGCAAGGCAGCCATCCTAAGGCTTCTTGATGTAAAGACGTTTTAAATAAGTTCACAGGGTTACCACATGGGACTTAGAGGAAGGCTATTTCTGTATCTAGGACTTCAGTGGGAATGATTTACTGTGAACAGAAGAGCATATCTCAAAAGTAATCTTTTTATCTGTCTTTGCCTGAAGAAAAATTTATGGTGATCTAAGAATATCTATAAAGGCACAGTTTACACAGCACCTTTTGGCTGATGAGGAATAGCAGTCCCAAAATGACTAAAGGGTTTAGGAGTTTTTGCCTTATTTTCAAAAATAATATACTCATAGAATTGCTGCTGATTTTCTTTTCTGGTTTAATCATTTCACCAAAGCATTTATTGTATGTATGTCATAACCTTAAATAATAATGCACATGGAAGCCTTATCAATCAGCTAGTTAAATTTTTATGCTTTTTGGGCTTAGCCTTTTTGGTCTCTGAAATTATTTTGACAACTTTGTGTTGCTGCTTCATGCCACTTGAAGATGAATGTTTACTATATGAATCATGTCAGTCTGATATAATTGGGAAAATAAGTACAAAAAAGACAGAATTGTACTTTCAAAAGTAACAGTCACACATTCAGACTTAAATCCTATTTTGATATTTTGATCAGGCTTCAAGTCCTAAATGCTCAGGATTTCTGAGAAATGTGGCACTTGAACTTCTAGGATATGAAAATCTAAATCCTGATCCCATGTAGAGTTAATATGGTTAAGAATGCTTAAAATGTAAATTTTTCTTTAAAAAAACCTGATCTGTTTCTTCACATGCTGTTGGAGAGGTTTCTGAGGTGTCAACAGGGAAGTTTTTGAGAAAAAAAGGAAGGGCACTTTGGAGTTGTTTGAGGGCTTGGTATTAGGACACTTGCATGGGAATGGAATCCTTGATTCAGTGGCTTGCTCTTCCTCAAGGCAAGCAGCCAAGCCCAGCTTTCTTACCATTGTGGGGGAATATTTTCATCACAAAGCACTGCCTCTATAACAGGTTTTTTGTTTGTTTGGTGGTGGGACAAGAAGAAAAATGTGATTGTCAAGAAGACTGACTTTATGGTAATGTTTTTCTTTGCGTGTTTTTGTTGGTGTTGGTTTTTAGGGTTTTTAATTTGTTTTGGTTTTTTGTGTGTTTTGCTTTTTTTTTAAACTTAAAAATCTGTACATATCAGAGTTTTCCATCCTGTTCTCCTCATAGTAAGACAGAATATATTTGAGTTCCCAGTGAAATGCCTCTTGTACTTTAAGGATGAGATAAAATGTAAATCTATATCCACCTACCCCACAGACAGCAAAGCTATAATCTTTTATTTGACTTTGACAGGATGGAGAGTTGGGGAGAGAGAAACTTCATGAAGTTCAACAAGGGCAAGTGTAGAGTCCTACACCTGGGGAGGAATAACCTCATACACCAGTTCAGGTTAGGGGTTGACCCTGCTGGTAAGCAGCTCCATGGAGGAGCCCTTGGGTCCAACAAGTTAACCACGAGCCAGCAGCGTGCCCTTGTAGCTATCAAGGCCAGTTGTGTCCTGGAGTCCATTAAGAAAATGTGACCTGCATCTGGAGGGAGGTTATCTCCTCACCTACTCTGCATTAGTGAGGCCATATCTGGAGTATTTTGTCTAGTTCTGGGTTCCCCAGTTCAAGAGAGACAGGGAACTAGCAAAGAGATTCCAGCAGAGGCTACATAGATGGAGTAAGAGATGGGACCGGGGCACCTCTCATATAAGGAAAGACTGAGGGACCTGGGGATGTTTAGCCTGGAGAAGAGAAGACTGAGAGGGGATCTTACCAATGTTTATCAATACCTCAAGGGTGGATGTCAAAAGGATAGGGCCAGTCTCTTTTCAGTGGTAGCCAGCAACAGGACAAGGGGCTATGGGCACAAACTGAAACACAGGAAGTTCCAGCTAAACAGAAGGAAAAAGTTCTTTCCTTTGGGGGTGCTAGAGCACTGGAACAGGCTCCCCAGAGAGGTGGTGGAGTCTTTTTCTCTGGAGACTTTCAAAACCTGCCTGGACATGTTCCTGTGCAACCTGCTGTAGCAGGGGGCTTGGACTAGATGATCTCCAGAGGTGCCTTCCAACCCTTACCCCTCTGTGATTTCCAAGGTTTCTTAAAAACAGCCGTAGTGTCTTTATACTTTCACATTGCAACGTTACGTTTTCATTGAGTTTTCATTGCTGTGACTCCACCACTGCAATTTAACAATTTTGTTTGTGTCCTCAGGTGCTACATTCTTCATAAAGACATGAGGGTCAGTTATTATATCCTATGTGGCCTTTTGGTTTATCATTTTAAATGACCTGCAGCAGACTCTGCCTAAGGTGTGAGATTGCTTTGTGGCATAGTGATTTCAAATGTCAGTATCTGTTTTCATTCTGTGTGTATTTTGCATGTAGTTGTTAGCTTAGAATAAAGCATAATATTGACATTTCTTTTGATATTCAGAGATGGCAAGAATGTTGTTGGCTGACTGCTCATAAAAAAAATCTATTATTTCCAATGAGGAAATTGTTGGGGTTTTTTTCGATTTTTCTCTCATTTTCCCCCACCAGGCTCCTCATACTATTATTTTTTCAGTCACTGTCTGTTTTCTTGCCAGACATAATTATTTTTCTAAAAATTGCTATATTGCTAACATAAATTCATCTGTTTGGAGACCACTTTTAAACCCTTAAACCATAGAAGAATGCATTCAAACACACAGGTGGAGAGCATGTCTGTGGTGATCTCTTTTCCCTTCAGTCTTTGCTATATGCTCCTTGGATTAAATTACGTTTTTGCTATATGTATATATTAATCTTGTTCATAATTCTGATTTTTTTCACCTGAATTATTAAACCTATTGTTGATTAATTCTTTTCAACCTGGAAGTTTTAAAATGTAGCACAGGAATATTCCTTTTTTACTGGCTCCTGATCCTGTTCAGTGAATCAAAACAACATTTTTAAGACTGTTATTTTTTGTTAACTGGTCATTTAGTGAGTGACTTTTAAAAGCAAACAAAAAACCCTCCACAAACAAGCAAAAAAGTTGCACAAAACCCCCACCAGCAGTTGGCAATAATCGCCCTAGAATTTTACCTACTGTTGGAGTCCCAGAAAAAGCTTTTGTTTCTGAAGCTAGCATCTTAGAAAGTTTTAATTTTAGTCTGGTTTCCTTTTTTAACTATTTTTTTGAGGGAGTTGTAAATTCTTATCCCTTTTAAAAATTATTATGCCTCTCTTTTATAGCAAATAATTTTTTTTTATAAATTAGAATGTGGAAATATTTACACAAAGTATTTTGAGTTTGCCTTATTCATAATTATCTAAAACCCTTTGATAGTCTCAGATGAGACTTGCATTCCTTGCTGTAGAGAAAATGCTGTAAACTCTAAAAGGTTTTGGGGTTTTAATTTCTTTGCAGAAAAACCCTCAGAGTAGGTGAAAAGCCAGTGTAACATTGAGGGAAGGTCATTAAAGTTTTCAAATTAAATTGATTACAAGGAAATGACATGCCAGAGGAAAAAAAATAGATGAAGTGTCCTAGATGGCAAGAGAAGATGAATGCTGTATGTTTTCCCCACCTCAGATTGTCCATGACAAAGTATGATTGTCTAATATCTCAAGATGAAGAGGCTAATACAAGGCCATAAATCACAGTGCACAGCTTTTCAAATAATAAAGCAGTCTGCCTTCTCACTAATAGGCCCTAAGTTAGGACCCTGAAATGTTGAAAGCAAGGCTAGCATTCACCCCTATGTGGATGACAATGACTTATCCATATTTTGCATCCACAAATTGTCTGGAGACACAGCTGAGAGCTCAACATATTGTAGATACTGCAGATTTGCAGCCTGTTTGCTGGTAACTTATATGTAAAGATTAATATGGTAACTGTGAAAGATGGGATGTTTGTGTGTAATTTAACATCCATTATTTGAACTCATATAAGACTAGAACTCTGTTTCTAGGAACATTGTTTGTTGTGTGGTTAGATTTCCATGGTTCTACAGAGTTTTAAAGTTGCAGCTCTTGCTCATGCATGAGACGTTGCTGTTGAATCCTTCTTTTGCTCTTCTGACTTCCCCTTTGCCCAGCCCTACTGACTTTGTGAGTCTGACACAGCAAACCTGCTTTTTCAGATGAGAGGCTTGTATGACATAGAAGAACATATAAACTCTAACAAGATGTTTGCTTAAGACTTTTCTTCCTACAGTTAGAATCCAGACTGGGAACAGCAGAGCAAAACGCATGAGGGAAATATGTTCATAATCTGCAACCATTTTGAGCTGCTTAACAATGAAGGAGACAGACTAAGCTGTCCCACACTCTCTGAGACAATTATATCAATAGCATGAGAAAATTTATAGCCTTGTTTTAAGCAAAATCAAATATCTTGTATGATGACAGTGTGTAAGGGTTTATGCACAGCCAACACAGTAATAGTTTCCCTGATGGAAAGAAGCAGAAGGGATCCAAGTATCAGATACACATTTTGTAATTTTTCACTAGTGGAATTAAGTCAACTCTGCAGGAAGGGGGCAGAGCTGTGAAGCCCTATTTCCTCTGCAAAGATTCTAGAAAACAAGGAAAAGGAAATTTGTGCATATCTTTTCTTATCTTTCTTTTGATTATCTTCTGTTACAGAAGAATTAAAACACAAATTTGGTCATTATGTAGTTTTTCCAGCTCTTGAAAAACTATTTTTCATCAATTTTCTTCCCTCAGAAGCAACACCAACTTTTGGTCCCTCTTTCATGACAAGAACTTGAAAATTAACCTTACAAAACCAAAAGCTTTTTCAGTGTAAATCTGGAATAATCTCATATCAAGTAAAAGTACACTTAAAATAAGAACTTTATGCTCAAACTAATTCACATAAGTCAATGATTCAGTTGGCCTAGAATTTTTATTTCCCAGAAAAAGTAACCCTTGAGAACTTCAAGCTTTGTAAGCATCTTATAAAAGAGAAAATGCCTTTTGATTGTCTCGGTCACTAGTAAGTCTTAATTGTTTAAGAGGAAGGGAAGACATTTTTCATTTACGGTTTATACAGGCTGCAAAGGAGAAATTCCATTCGTATGATGTTTAAATGTTCCTGTCTTATCTTTGTCCTGTAAGACTAAATCCTTTTCTTGTTAGAAGTACACAAGAAGATTAAGGAAAAAAATGCCATTAATTCACTACAGGTTAATCGTCCTACAAGGGAAGATCTATTTATGTATAACAGCTTCCAAATATTCTCTTTAATGCTTCTTCTTCAGCTGGTTTGCCTTAAGTTTTAAAATGGTTCTCTGGTAGCAAAGCCTTGTCTACCTCAGATGCAGGTCATTCTGAAAACCATCTCCTCTTACAGCTAATACACTTTGCAGGGTGCAGACTAACTCACACCTCTGAACCACATTTAGTTTGGTATGTGGAATGAGTGGATTCTTTGTCAAGCTAGCAAATACACTGCCAAATTTTAAATATTGTACTTAATAAGAATATTTGAGTTAAAAATGATGGACAAAAATTGAAACTACATAGAATTAATTTAGAATGGAGTGTGAGTCAGCAACACAGGTAATCTGTGTGAAAATTATGAATGAAAAATATCTGCTTTCAGATAATTCTTCTTTTAAAACACACTTAAATACATGTTTATCAGTGACTAGCTGCTGAAATCCCTATTTTAGACTCTGAGGATGCAATACCTATAAAACATATTTGGGATAGGAGAAAAGTAGGCCAAGGTAGCTTTTACCAGAAGCAGCTCCACTGAATGCACGTGTAAGACAAATAACGCTAGGACAAAAATTACTTTGTATTCTAATCATGATCATATTTCCTGTTGTCAGCTGCACAAAATCAGTGCATCAAACATCCAAATGAGTTGAGATGTGTTTTGCTAATTACTGCAGCAGATGGTACATCTCAATTAGGGAAAAATATTTTCTGTTGGCTTATTATACTTCTAAATTAAATTCAGTTTGAGTGGAAGATCAAACATAACAAAACAAAGGATTCTTTTTTGTTGTTGTTCTTTTATCATCAGGTTGGGTATTACACAAAATAGTAGTGTATTACATTAAGTAGTAGCCATGCTCATTCTGTTCAGTTTTTTCCTGCTGTAATATCAGTATGATGATGTAACAAATATGTTGAACTGGAACCTAGTAGCTGAAATTATCTTGGTTTGATTTGCACAGAATTTACCTGACATGTAAAGGTAACAATTGTAATCTATTGTGCAGGAGAAGCAGCAGGTTGTTGAGGAGGTGATGGTATCTACCAAAGCCTTATGTGAAGGGCAGCAGGTTGTAGAAGAGATTGTCTGACTGTGACTTCTGAGATGTGATTTGGTTTGCCTCTAATTTTGAGGAAGATACCTTGCTGGTGTGGTAAAACTTCTTAGCTCATTTAGCATATGTGACAGGCACACTATCATGAAAGGAAAATAATCAAATATAAAAATATCAACTTGTTTTATTTGTGTGTTTTACAAAAGTAAGAGTACCAGGACCACAAAACTGAATCAAGGAGGTATGCTTACTTCTGTTTTATTCAATCCAAAGCTGCTATCATGGAATACAGTTTTCTGTTGTGGTGGGTTTGACCTTGGCTGGACACCAAGTGCCCACCCAGCCGCTCTATCACTCCCCTTCCCAGAGGGACAGGGGAGAGAGAGAGTAAGGTGGAAAAAAGGAATGACCCGTGGGTTGAGACAAGACAGTTTATTATCAGCATATACACACAGCAAAGCCTGCGCGCGCAGAAGCAAAGCAAAAGCAGACTTAATCTCTACTTCCCATGAGCAACGATGGTCGGCCACTCTCTTAGAAGCAGGGCTGCGGTCTTCAGGAGGCAGTCATTAGCCGATGAATGCCCACCCCCCTGCTCCGTGCCTCAACTTTTATATCTGAGCTGACATCATATGGTATGGAATATCCCTTTGGGTAGTTTGGGTCAGCTGGCTGCCCGACTTCCTTCCCAGGGTCCTGCCCCCCAACCAGAGAAGGAATGTCACAGTGCTAGTGCTGTGCCCAGCGGCAGCCAAAACACGGGTGTGTTATCAGCACCCTGCTAGTCACCAATGCAAAACACCGCACTCTGAGGGTCGCTATGGGGATGAATTACAGCTCAGCCAGACCCAATACATCTGTAAACTGCATCAATATCTTTAATAATGTAAAGTGAAACAGTATTTCATAGCAAACTGAGGCTGACTGAGAAGGGAATACTAGGAATTCACTTGGCTAAGACCTCTGAGTCAAGTAACTTGAGGATATAATGTTAGCTGCTACAATTAACACTTGATTATACATTAATGATGTAGGTAGCTTTAGAATTATAAGAAAAGGGATTTAAATATCTTTGATTTTGCAGCTGCTATTGAAGAAGTAGAAACAAAAAAAAATGTTTGCATTACTTAGATGGTGAAATTTACTTGGAAAAACATGTAGTTTCCTGACACAGTTTTCATGTAGAATGGATCCTTGGTCAGTAGAATAATATCAGTAGTGCTTATATTTTGCTGCTAGGAAGTGTATTCTGTCGTATTCTGGAAAAAAAACCCACGACAAAACAACAACAACAACAAAAAACAACACCTCCCCCAACTCAAAACCCAAAGGAGTTTGAGGGATTCAAAAGCAAATGGCTCACATTTATTCCTGTTTGTCAATGGATAATGAATTACATAAAAAAAAAAAAAGAGTTCTACCTTACATTGAAGATGAAGCTGATCTTCTTTCAAATAACCACAAATGGGCAAAAGTGGTTTTCTTAGTCATTTTCTACCTGATTGCTAAGTGTTTAGTATAATACTTCATTTATCATTCTAAATATTTAACAGTAGGACAACTCTGGGTGTTTTAAACTTCCTATTGCTATCAGGCCAATGCATTTCTGCCAGGTACATTTGGAACAGGCAGTTCAGCTTTTGGCTGAACTATTTTCACTAATGTCTATTTCTCACATTTTTTTTTCTATATCAGAATATTTTCAACTATCAAGAATATTACGCAAAATAATTATAATTATTGATCTCAGTCAGGTTTGGGAATGTAGCATGGCTTCCTACAATGGCTCCAGGGCAACCATGAAAATGACAAATTGTTCTCTTGTCTATAGTTTCTGGCTATGAAACATACTATTCTGAAGCACTTCAACTGAATTTCAGCTGAATGGACTGAAATGAAATATTCCACAGTCTCCAATGTATTCTATGATTTAAATTTTTTTACAGCTCCAAAGTTCATTGAAGTAGCATACTATCCCATTGTGCTCTGTTTAGTAAAAATGCTTGAAATTTATCTGCAAGCATTTAGCAGTTGTAAGAACTGGCTCTGGGGGACCTGGCTTTATTCCTGTAAAATCACAGAATGGTTTGAGTTGGAAGGGACCTTAAAAATTATCTAGGTCCAACCCCTCTGCCATGGGAAGGAACACCTTCAACTTTATCAGGTTGCATAAAGCCCCATCCAGCTTGGCCTTGAACACTGCCAGGGAAGAGGCATCCACAACTTCTTTGGGTGTTCTGTTCCAGCATCTCACCACCCTCATAAAAGATTTTCTTCCTAATATCCTATCTCAATATACCCTCTTTCCATTAAAACCATTACCACTCATTCTATCACTACCCTCCCTGATAAAGATTACCTCCCCATCTTTCCTGTAATCCCCTTTAAATACAATCTCCCTGTAATTTTCTTTTGTGCAGGATGAACAATTCTACCTCTCTCAGCTTGTCCTCTGAGGTGAGCTGCTCCAGTACCCTGATCATCTTTGTGGCACTTCTCTGGACCCGCTATGTCTTTCTTGTGGCTAGGGGCCCCTGGAGCTGAACACACGAGTGTCATGAGAGCAGAGGAGAGGGGAAGAATCACTTCCCTTGACTTGCTGGCCATGCTTCTCTTGATGAAGCCTGGGATGCAATTGTCTTTCTGGGCTGTAAGTGCACATATTCAGTTTTTCATCCACCAATACCCCGAAGTCCTTCTCCTCAGGGCTGCTCTCAGTCTACTCATTGCCCAACCTGTATTTATGCTTGTGATTGCCCTGACCCAGGTGCAGAACCTTGTACTTGGTCTTGTTGAACTTCATGAGGTTTACAAAGGCCCATCTCTCAAGCCTATCAAGATCTCTTTGGATGGCACCCCACACAATCTAGTGGTGTCAGAATGAACTGTATTATTCAGAAGATTTACTGCAAAATATAGGTGTTTTGATGATGGTAAAAATTGTCATATTTGCTGAAGCTTTTAATGTTGTTTTTCTGCTAATCTCTCTGTATTTGTCGATAGGCAAGAAGCACAAGTTTTACACTATATAACTGGCTGTCCTAGGTCTCATCACTAGAAAATATTTTTGACACTTCAGGTAGAAAAGCCAGTGATTGGATGAGATGTAGAAACTAAACAAATACTGTGATAGAGCTGAATTTTCTGTGTCAAGTTTGAAGTATGTTGGTAAATCTATATGACTCAGTTATTCCTTGGAGGAGAACACAATTTTTCACAGTTTGTTTGACAATCTTTTGTGAGTCTTTATCAGAGAGTCATTTGGACAACTGTTTTCCTTGTCCAACATTAGACAATAGTACTGACTACAGTGGGAGTGAATTAATTGTTGTCTTTGGATATAAGATAATTAGAAGCTAAAATGTAGTGGCATTGTGCTTCTGTAGAAATTGTTGAATTGGCAAGCATGCTTAAGTTCAGGAAAAAGAGATTATGAAAGCCAATATTGGTCAGGACAGCAGCCAATGTTTTCTTCTCAACAATTTCCTTTGACAGCCAAGGAGAGAACCTTCCTACCTACTGGCACCACTTTATCTTTTTTTATTTTCCACTCTCCTAAAGAGGTGCTTTTTTGGCGTGTTGCACTGAAAGAACATATCAGGAAAAGTAAATTGTGAATGATGTTGTTAATTTGCCTAAGCTGCACCTATTTTTATGCATGAAATCAGTCATCTGTTATGTAAGAAGATTCAGATAATATCAGTACAGCATGATGTTATCTGAAATTGCTTCATATTCACGGGTTTTTTAAATTTTTGTAAGTGCGACTTTGCTCTCACCTATTTTACCTAAAACTTTCCTTGTGTTTAAAGGCCCTTCCTTCATTTTGTTCAACTGGTGCCAGTTTAAATGATGCCAACTAAGCCAGAGAACCTGAATCTGTCCTTTACAATGTCCTGTGTTTTGGCCTTGATTAATGGTGTTGCTTACACTGTCAATTATTAGTAGATACTGCTTCTGCTCTGCTCTTTGATCCTTTCAGCCCTTCATTCTGCCATGCCTGGTGAATAATGATGATAAGGGGGAGCAAGATCTGCTTTGTTCAAGGATTGCAAGCCACTTCACATGCATTACTTCCTCAGCAATACTCTCTGATATTTATGAATGTAAAGCTTGATTCAAAAGTACTGTAATGTCAAATGAATATAAATCCAGAAAGTACAATGGGCTTGAGGAAGGCTTTTGTATTTTGTTCTCCAAAGCAAAAAGTAGTGGTCAGTAGCGTTTAGGGTATACAATGACGCTGTTAATGCTGCAGGGCTGGAAGCGAAAATGGTCTGTGCCTTTCAGCTTTACTCAGCAGCCTACTGACTTCTTTCAGTGATCCATGAAGATGGATATTGGTCAATAAACTGTGTCAAAAAGAAAGGCAAAACAGAGAACTAGATGTTAATTACTGTCGGATTTAGGGTTAGGCATGGCTAGAATTAAGTTTCTTGCCCTTGCTTTGCTCTTCAGACATTTGTCTGAGATAATTTTTGTAAGCGTGTTTCTAATTTAAAAGAGGAAACAAAAAAAGTCACTGGTATGCCAATAGCCAACAATAACGATGAGCTTACTTGCCCTCAGGGAGAAAATTGGCCTGGGTCTCTCCTGCAAGTTTTCGTACACTTGCTGGCTGCCAGCCTGCCTTGCCTCTGAGGCTGCAACTAGGACAGCCAGGGTTCAGCACTGGCTTGTATCTCCCACGTATAGGGCAGGAAATGGGTCTGTGGAGATCTGTTGAAGAAACATAGTAAGCATGACCTCAGTATGCTACTGACGATTTCCAAGGTCTCATCGTGTATCATGTACACATGGTCTGGTAGATGAATGCTCCCATCCATTAAAAATAATAATAATGGCACCTTCTCTTCCAACATTGAGTTGTTAAAGATTAAGCTTAAAATTGTAATTATGCTTGTATTATTGTGTGTCTTTTTCCATTATACATTGGACGTTGCTATGTAAGGTTATATATTTAGAGTCTCCTTGATTCATTTTTACCTATCATTAAAACTAGTTCATTCTAAATTCATCCAAGTTAATTATCCAAATTGGCTGTAGCTACTGCTGTAACAATTTGGCCTTTGTAATTACATGAGACCTTTAAACCAGAGATTATTAAATGTAAAAAGTTGATATTTAAGTGTGTATGTGTACAGAGAGAGCAGGAAGTACGGAAGGTAAGTTGATATTTAATGTGTGTTTGTATAGGGGGAGTAGAGTACAGAAGTTAAAAGAGCTGAATACTGTTCAGATGCTTGCATATGTTTTCTGTTTCCTCTCTACTGCATAAATGCTTCCAACTACCAAGAAAGTTGATGTGAGCTAAATATAAATTAAAATATTTTGTCCCCCAGTAAAGTAGTAGAATTAGTATGGGAGAAAGAAGATAAAGAATAAAAAATGCATGCTTTTAGGCCGTAGTGATAGCAGAAGGAGACTTTAAATAAACTTCCATTTAATCTTCTTAATTGTAAATTTGTACACAGATCTCACTTGTTAGGGTGGCTGAGCTAAATATTTCGTAATGTCTTTTGTCATTGTTTCAGATTTTCACTGCAAGTACATCATTGTGTTGGCTTAATGCAAGCAATGTGCTTTTTTTTTCTTCTTCATGTGGGAACTGACTGAAACTGCAAAGCCTTTTAAAACTGAAGGTGTTTTAGGTAGAGTCAACTCAGTTTTCATGGCAGGTAAATGAAACCATTAGCGTTCTCAATATCCCTTTCTTTAGGTAATTTCAATGATGTTTGTTCTTTCTTTTTATAGCCCTATATACAATATAAAATTGCTATTTAGTACTGGAGGTCTAATGGGAAATAAGGTAAAGATTTGGAAAAAAGTCATAGAAAGATCTACACTGACATTGATGGCTAAGTATCCTGTTTGCTGCATTAAAAAAAGACGAAGCCCACAGCCAGCCTGCAATGCACCTGGACTGTTGAGCAAAGATCTCCTCTTTCCAGCTGGTTCAGGCTTATTCCAAATTTCTGTCTGTTGATCTTCTGTGTAGCTGTTACTGAGCAACAGTAAATTCATACAGTTTTTGCTGGTGTTTTTATCCCCCAGTACTTCCTTTGTCTTGATTCTCACCAGATATATGAGAAGAAAACAATATAAAAGCCAGGGTATCTATAAGAGAATAACTTTCCAATTTGTTTTTCAGTCTTCAGTTTGAAGTAGCAAACCTTCAGAAATTTGTGAGTGTACATAGTTTAGAATATATAGGAATAAATTATTTATTGGTGTCTATAGCATACAATCTTTAGGACTAAATAAGAGAACAAAATCTGGAAACCAGAATCTGAATTAATATGAAAAACTTGTTAGATTTAATAAATATTTTTGATATTTAGTAAATATTATTTATTTAGAAATAAAAATAATTAGAAATTACAAAATAAATATTTATATATTTAATGATTATTTTTGGATTGTTATTCAGTTAGTAAGTTTGGTAGTTCCTTTGTGTACTGTAGTCTATTTTTTTTCTTTATGAAAGACCATAGTTTTGGTAGTTGTTAAATTTTATTGTTTAAAAATATCAGCATGATAGATCATTATGCAATCAACTGTGCCAGAGACATTATTCAAGCTAGTAAAGAAAAATTGCTTTGCAAATTAAAAATTAAAAACATTTTTATTAGCTGCTTCAAAATAGCATATTTCAACCTGTACCCTTTTTTATGTGTACAAAGATTATGTCAGGAATTAAACAATTAAATATTGTGATAGCATGTGATTTGAATTTGAAAGAGTATTGGGAAGGAACATACAAAAATATGAAGTTTGCTTCAAACTGAGAAGCAATACCCTATTAGAGCAGCTGTGGAAATATATATATTTTTTTTTCAGTAAAACATAAATTTTTACTTAAGAAACAAATAGGATTATTTGAGAGAAAGTAGTGTATGAGCCACCTGCTTACCTCCCACCTTGTATGGGAATCTCAACATTAGGAAATATAATGCAGTTTCAGGGACTGCAGAATAAAAACTAACACCATAGCTGTTTTATGGGAACTGTGTGTTTAAAGCTTGGCCAATTGGCAGACAGTTATGAACATAATTGTTAATAATGATGAAGGATAAATATTAAAAATTAAGAATACTTAATCTTCTTGAAAAAGGACATGAGGTTGTACCCTGCAGTGATGCATTGTCATTGAAAAAAGAGAAATCCAGGCTGAACATCAAGAGAAGTTTCCTGACAGGAAGTTTACTGGACAGTGGATCTGAATCTCAAGAGAAGACATGGGAACCTGTAGGTTCAGACATCTAAAATAGACGGAGAAAAATGCCAGGTAAATGTACTCTATGTAATCATGTACAGTTGTTGTGTGATTGGATATTAGTCTAATGTGTCTTTTTCATTTCCACCTTTCATAATTCCATGGTTCATCAGCCAGCAACCTCTGTTCTTTGCCCTCTGGTACTTTCAGGACAACTTTCAGGCAAATTACAAAAATATATTTCTTACAAAGCATGTGTAAATTTTGTTCTTGGGCAGAATACTATCCAGCAACCTTTCCTTAAGAGATCACTTGTCTCCCCAGACTTCTGCTTCTGTTGTTTTTCTTATATAAGGCTCTGACAAATATGCAATTGATTTCGGTTCCACAAATACTGGTTTACAGATATTTCTGTTCTTTCTCAAAATAAGGAAATTCAACCTGCAGTAGAATAATTTTAAAATGTACTGAGTTGGGGTTTTTAGAACAAAAATGTGTGTTCTTCCTGCTTGCAGGCATTTTAAAACCTAAGCTGTTTAGCAGATGCAAGTGCTTTGTGAGAACGTGAAAGAAAAGGAAAAGACCTGTAACCTCTGTTCCACCTTTCTGCAAAGGGGATACTAATTCTTAGAAAAGTTGCATTTATAAAAAAAATTAGTCTCTTGCTCAAAGATGAGTTGCCAGCAGATTTCATAAGCTCAAAGCCTGTTAACTTTATGAGACTCTTTTACATTCCTTTTATAATGACAGTTAATTTTGAGCCTTGTCTGAGGTGTTAGGTTTGTCAGCTGTGAAAAGGAGGATTAGCAAGCAAGTCAGAAAGAACATTCTCCACAGAGTGTCTCATGTGTTGTCAATGGCCTTTCAGCAGAGCTCCCTCATGTACAGCTGCTGTATGACTTCATGGTGTGCACTAGAAATCTCTGCAGATGTTTGCTGGGTAATTCCCTGGGAAATCGTTTAACCCAGCCTGGTGTCAGTTTTGCACTTTTAACTATTGTGTTGCTCTAAAGAGTAGCAAACATTTGTTTAGAAATATGAAATATTTATCTAGTAGGTGTAAAAGCCTGCAGTGATTGGGCTAGGTAATGTTTTTCCAAGCTACTCTGTCAACATACTTGTTTATGTGCTCCTAAATTACTGCTCGGTAGCAGATTATTGCTTCAATGTGGAATTTAGGGAAATTTGGAATTCAAAGAACACAATTCTTTGCTAGGTGGTTTGGGGTTTTTTATGCTCTTCTGGAATGGTTATGTTTGAACAATACAATGCTTGCCACCTACTAAGAGATCAGAACAAGCGTTAGTCACCTTTAACATCAGTCATATCTTAATGAAGTGCTCAATTCACAGGTTACCTTGAGAATTGGACAAGAACTGAGGCTAACTTTCTGGCTATTTCCCTGTGGAGGTTGATAGGTTTGTTACAACTAAGTATTTCTTTGTAGACCTATATCTAAGGCAGCCAACAAAAGGGAGTCACAATGTCGATGTAAAAAAAAAAAATCACAGTTTAAAACCAAGCTCAACAAATTCCTTCATCTCTCCTAATCAATATTGAGATTAAAGTGTCAGATAAAATCCTTTGGGTAGTTAGTTGTAGCTGAAATTAAAGACAAACATATAAGAATATCTATACTTTCAGATTTTTACAGCTTTTTAGAGCTACACAGGAGAAACAAGTTACTGACTAGAATTTAAATGTCATTGCTGTTAAAGAAAATTACCTTCTATATACAACAAACCTGTTAACAATCTGAATAACAGAGCACCTCATAGAGGTCTGTATGCTCTGCAGGCTAAAGTTATGGGATTTTGTTGTTGGGATTTTTTTGGTATGTGGGTTTTTTATGTTGTTTTTAGGGGTTTTTTTTGGTTGGGGTTGTTTCCTTTTATTTTTTTCAGTTCAAGTTAGAAGGGCCTTTAAAAATCATCTAATTCCAACTCACCCTGCTATGGACAGAGACACCTTCCCATGGATAAAGTTGCTCAAAGCCCCATCCAATACAGCCTTCAACACTCTCACCTACTCCAGGTGAGGTTTTAGAAAAGTAGAGAGGGAGAATCACCTTCCTCAACCTGCTGTTCACACTCTTTCAATGTAGCACAAGGTGAGTCTATTATAAGCACATAAGGCATCTACTGTAAGCACAAGTCTGATGAGGGAACTAGGATTGCTTAATCTGGAGGAAAGGAGAATGCTTAGTGTAAGATTATTTGGACAAATCAGCTTTAAAGAGAAGTTATACAGATCTTGGTAGTGGCAATCTCTGTCTTCCTGAAAACTCTTTTCTCTTTTGATATTGTTTCTTCAACCGAATGGATTTAAAAAAATTATTTTAAAGTACTGTTTTTTTCCCATCCATGTGTGTTTAAGGACCTACCAGTGTTGTCAATTTCTTCTGGTTTTCTCTCTCTGTATGGAAAAAGACTTGTATTTTGTAAACCAAGATGGGAGCATGAGGGTTTAATGATAAGCTGTTTTGCAGTGGCTCTGATACTGCTCATCCTGAGTTGTCATCGGGAGATGAGACATTAACCACCAGTTGCCCTCTGCAACTCACTGATAAGAGACCAGGCACACACATTTAAAACTAACTTCACTCACTAATGCAGGTGCTTGTAGGTACTGCTCATATTCATTAACAGGTATGGTATTCATTTTAGCAGAAGACACTAGAAAGAATACTTCTATTTTGGACTGGAAGTGACTGATCTGTATGTATCTGCTCCATTTGGAAAAGCAGATAATCTGATAAGAGTCTCTAACATGCTGTGGCATTGCTGGATCTGGACACAGAGCTGCTGCATTTTGTTTTCTGAACTATTTAAGTATTTATAAAGAAATTTGTTCCTTTTATCACTTTTAGCAAGCATTACACTGATGCAGTCACACTTCTTGGGGCAGTGCATTTGTTAGTTATTGTGGGGTTAGTCCACACTTTGAATATCAGTAGAGGAGGGGTCTTTTAAACTTTGTTTTTAATGAAAATGTTCCTGACCTTTCAATATCAGCTGTTTCCTGGAGGTGAACTAGCTCCTAAGCATTCTTTTTAAGTCTGTGGTTTTGTCCATGTTTCTTTCTTTTGAAAAACCAAATAACTTTTCCTAAAACCGTTCTTCTTTTACAGTACAAAAATATATAAGCTTGCACTAAGCAAAAATTCGCAAGGGAGGTCAAGGACAATAGGAAGGGCTTCTTCAAATACATTGCCCAAAAAACCGAATACTAGAGGCAATGTAGGCCCCCTGCTGAATGAGGTGGGTGCCTTGGTGACAGAAGATAAAAAGAAGGTGGAGTTACTGAATGCCTTCTTTGTCTCTGTCTATACTCTTAGAGACTGTGTTCAGGATCCTCAGACCCCTGAGCCCCCACATGATGTTAGAATACTGGAGGAGTTTTCCTTAGTAGAGGAGGACTGGTTTAGGGAACAGCTAAGCCATCTGGACATCCATAAATCCATGGGTCCTAATGGGATGCACCCATGGGTGCTGAGGGAGCTGGCAGAAGTCATTGCTAGGCCCCTCTCCATCATCTTTAATAAGTCCTGGGGAACAGGAGAGGTGCCTGGGGATTGGAGGAAGGCAAATGTCACTCCAGTCTTCAAAAAGGGCAAGAAGGAGGAGCCGGGTA